>CAUYQU010014245.1:0-22158 GCA_963574635.1 Cheracebus regulus | reverse complement strand
TTTTTGTATAAGGTGTAAGGAAGGGGTACAGTTTCAGCTTTCTGCACATCGCTAGCCAGTTTTCCCAACACCATTTATTAAACAGAGAATCCTTTCCCCATTGTTTGGTTCTGTCAGGTTTGTCAAAGATCAGATGGTTGTAGATGTGTGGTGTTACTTTCAAGGCCTTTGTTCTGTTCCATTGGTCTATATCTCTGTTTTAGTACCAGTACCATGCTGTTTTGATTACTGTAGCCTTGTAGTATAGTTTAAAGTCAGGTAGTATGATGCCTCCAGCTTTGTTCTTTTTGCTTAGGATTGTTTTGGCTATGTGAGCTCTTTTTTGGTTCCAAATGAAGTCTAAGGTGGTTTTTTCCAATTCTGTGTAGAAGGTCAGTGGTAGTTTGATGGGCATAGCATCGAATCTGTAAATTACTTTGGGCAGTATGAGCATTTTCACAATATTGATTCTTCATAACCATGAGCATGGAATGTTTTTCCATCTGTTTGTGTCCTCTCTTATTTCCTTGAGCAGTGGTTTGTAGTTCTCCTTGAAGAGGTCCTTCACATCCCTTGTTTGTTGTCTTCCTAAGTATTTTATTCTCTTTGTAGCAATTGTGAATGGAAGTTTGCTCATGATTTGGCTCTCTGTTTGTCTGTTACTGGTGTATAGGAATGCTTGTGATTTTTGCACAATGATTTTGTATTCTGAGACTTTGCTGCAGTTGCTTATCAGCTTAAGGAGATTTTGGGCTGAGATGATGAGGTCTTCTAAATACACAATCATGTCGTCTACAAATAGAGACAATTTGGCTTCCTCTTTCCCTAATTGAATACACTTTATTTCTTTTTCTTGCTCATTGCTCTGGGTAGAACTTCCAATACTATGTTGAATAGGAATGGTGAGAGAGGGCACCCTTGTCTAGTGCCAGTTTTCAAAGGGAATGAGTTCAGTTTTTGCCCATTCAGTATGATATTTTCTGTTTGTCATAAATAGCTTTTATTATTTTGAGATACTTTCCATTGATACCTAGTTTTTTAAGAGTTTTTAGCATAAAGAGCTGTTGAATTTTGTTAAAGGACTTCTCTCCATCTATTGAGATAAATCGTGGTTTTTGTCTTTGGTTCTGTTTAGGTGATGAATTACATTTATAGATTTGCATATGTTGAACCAGTCTTGTGTCCCCTGGATGAAGCCTATTTCATCGTCATGGATAAGGTTTTTGCTGTGCTGTTGCATTCGGTTTGCCAATATTTTATTGAAGATTTTTACATCGATGTTCATCATGGATATTGGCCTGATTGTTTTTTTTTTAAGTTGTATCTCTGCCAGGTTTTGGTATCAGGATGATGTTGGTCTCATAAAATGAGTTAGGGGGGATTCCTTCTTTTTGTATTGTTTGGAATAATTTCAGAAGGAATGATACAAGTTCCTCTTTGTACATCTAGTAGAATTCAGCTGTGAACCAGTCTGGACCTGGACTTTTTTTTGATAGGTAGGCTATTAATTGCTGCCACTACTTCAGACATTATTGATCTATTCAGGGATTCAACTTCTTCCTGGTTTAGTCTTGAGAGGGTGTAACTGTCCAGGAGTTTATCTATTTCTTCTAGATTTACTGGTTTATGTGCATAGAGTTGTTTGTAGTAATATCTGATAGTAGTTTGTATTTCTGTGGAATTGGTGGTGATATGCCGTTTATCATTTTTTATTGCATCTATTTGATTCTTCTCTATTTTCTTTTTTAGTCTGGCTAGTGGTCTATTTTGTTGATCTTTGCAAAACACCAGCTCTTGGATTTATTAATTTTTTGAAGGGTTTTTTGTGTCTCTATCTCCTTCCTTCAGTTCTGCTCTGATCTATTTTTATTAGTTTTTATACCAAAGAAAGTCAAACACCATTTTATATTTGACAATGCTTTCTGTATTATTTTATACCAGATAAACCAAATTTCAGCTTTATATTAGTGTGCTGTCAATATTAAACTCAATTTTAATAAAACCTGGTAGACGTATTTATCCAATTTTAATGTCTGACCATAAGGTAAGATTTTTATAGACTCTTTTTAACCCTGCATAATTTTTGTCAAAGAGCAGGTTAGTGCTTTAAAAAAATTTTTTTTAAATGTTGTGCTTTTATTTTAATGTCCAGGTCACAGGAAAACTGGATGATACTCCTTTAAGATTAGCCAAGATGTTTACACACAGAATTTCCTTTATAATTAACATTTTAAAACTTGCTTAAAGCTTGAAAACCAATTTTTTTTATTTTTAAAAAATGTAGGTAGAAATCCACATGATTATGCCTCCTTATAATCATTTTACCAAAAGTATATTTTACTTTCCTTACACACCTTGCACATAAATTGTTTATTCAATAGTTTTACATTCAGGAGGCCTAAATACTTTTAAATTATACAACATTTTTTGCATAAATTCACTTTTGTAACATTTTTTCATGACTTTCACAGACAATCTTCAACTTTCTGACTTGTAAACATCCTTTTCTTTAAACAGCCAGTTAATTTATTTTAGGACAAGAATTTACCAAATAAGATTTTCCTAACTCTATTTCTACAAGAGTTTTGCTATTAATTACTGAATACCCATTGTGTCTTTTTTCCTTAATCAACAGGGATAAACCATTTAAACCTACTGGGTTAAGGAAATTATTCGTGGTTAATGTTTAATTATTATTGATTATTTTTCTAACAGAATAGCCTATTTGGCTATTCTGATTTTTGAGTCAGTAAGCTACCTTTTTGGCTATTCAGGATTTTTGAGTCAGTAAGCTACCTTTTCGTCTTTTCTTTCCTTTTTTTTTTTTTTTGACTTAGGATAGTTCTGACCTGGTGAGGTATGCTCACAATTAGTTTTACTTTAAGGTTTTTATTTTATTTTATTTCATTTCATTTTTTACTTTTTGTTAGCAAAGCAGTTGCCACTACAGGTTGAATGCATTTGGGCCATCCTCGGGCCACTGGCTTAAGGATTTTCGACAGGAAAGCTACCGGCTGTTAGTGGCCTCCGTGCCTTTGGGCAAGTATTTTTAAGGCTAGGCCCTTGTTTACACTGACAAAAAGATGGAATGCCTGCTTAATGAGGGCAAAGCCGGGACAGAGGCAGTTATGAATAGATGTTTTAACCGTCCCAACTGTTGGATTTCTGGTAATTGTCAAATGAGGGGTGTTTAACCTGTCTTGCATGAAGTTTTTGTATAAGGGCTTTGTTTTTAGGGCATAAGGATTAGACAGTATCTGATTAATCCTAAAATTTTCCAAGTTCTTGTTTAGTCTCTGGCAGAGGCAAGAATATGATGCCTTCAATGCATTTAAGCTTCATTTTCCATTTACCATTGCTAATTAAATGACTTGTTCTAATATTTGACTAAATAAATTTGGGGACCCTGCAAACCCTTGGGGTAAGACTGTCCATCAGTATTGCTATTTTTGACTGGAGTGAGAGTCTTCTCACCCAAAGGCAAATAGGTCCTGGCTGTTCTCTGCCAATGGACAAGCCCAGAAGACATCTTTTAGACCTATTACTGCAAACTACTGGTGATTATAATAGTATAAGGGTTGGGAACAACAGGGTTTAAGAAGCCCATAGTGGAGAATACTTTCAATTATCAATTATAGGTTTTAAATTTATCATGGCTTTTAAAAGAATAGGGTATCCAGCTTTCTCTTTACTACTTCTATTTCTTCCTTTCTCTCTTTTTGTCTCTCTCTCTCCCTCTCTCTGACTTCCTCATTTCCCTCTGTCAGTCTTTCTCTCTCTTCTAGTATTTTTCTCTCTCTCTTAGAAGCTCTTTAACAGGTTTACCTTTCTAGTTCTCTATTTATTTATTTTGTAATTTATTGTTAATATTTGGCCAATTGTTAGTGACAAAATGAAATTTTAACATTCTCTGCCCAAGAGGATCCTGGAGACCTAGACCAGCATATTTTCCTGCATGTTTTCTTGGTGGACTGTGTTGCTATTGTCCCACTGGGGGTCTTGGGCAGGAAATTGTTGATTGGCTATAAGAACATTTTGGCAGGGGGCCGGGGGGGTGTTCACGTTCCTAGGCTCCCATAGCAGCTCTACGAATTATACCTCTTTCTTCCCCTGAGAAGAGGGGAAAGGGAAGTTCTGATTTTTTTTTTACATCGTTCTATCTCGCATTGAAATCCTTTTAGGGAAGGGTACTCAGGCTGGTAGTGAGTGGGCTCTTGGGACCATTCCAAGAGGCAGGGTTATAAGGAAGGGGACAACAAGAATAGAAGTGTCTGGGACAGCAGCTGCCTTTTCTTGTTTTTGGTTCCTTCATTATTCTACTAATATTTTAACATTAGGTGTAGGGGATTAATAGGGGAATATTATTGTTGCTAGCTTTATCCTTTTTACCCCTTACCCTACTTGGGCTATTTCCCATTTTTGGGGTAAGGCACAATTTCCCTTACTGGAAATGTCTCACCTCTTGGGGTGAGGCTCAATTTCCCCTACTAGAAGTGTCTTGCCTTTTTTTTTTTTAACCCCACAGACACCCCGGCCAAGGAATACTTTACTGCCCAACCCGTTTCTCTTACCTTGGTATGTCCCGACCATCAAGGAAATACTTAGCAGGCTCCTGGGCATTTCCTTCCTTGGTCTGTGCACAGATTTGCATGGTCACTGTGGTATGTGAGCATCCTTTACCTTAGGTCGCCGGCCGGTTTCTCTCTGCCTTTCTGAGTGTATGGGCTTATTTCTCACACTAGTTCGGTCCTGACTTCTCATTCATGATGCCACTGCAATGAGGCAGCAGGAGTGCTGCTCCTCATGAAAGAGAACCAAACACCGCCCCCAGAGGGGAATGGGGTCACCATATGGGCCACCAAGATTGTTATATGTAGAATTATATGTAAAATTTTCAGTGCTGCAAAAGAAGTAGCACTCAGATATTTCCTCAGCAAGGCAATTTACTTCTACAGCTCACAGATGAAACAATGGTGAGTGCACACCTGGACAAGGGAGAGGAAGGGGTACTCATTCCTGCTGGAGGTTGCCCCTACTGCTGTGTTGTTCCCCTACTGCCTAGGCTTAGACCACACTAATCCTATTGGCTATTTTAAAGGGAGCAGGGGTACCAGCCAGAGTAGTGGGGTAAGTAGTTTGGCAGGAAGGATGGTTGTGGGCAGGTCAGAGCAGGTAACCAGGGATCAAAGCAGGTGACTGGAGCAGGTGACCAGGATGAGTCAGGATGGAGCACTGGACAGGGGGAACAGACATGAACTACCGATTGGAACTGGTGGAAGACGTTGTTTACTGAAACCACAGGGAAGTTAAACTTTAAAATGGAGAATTAAAGAGTAAGAGAGCTGAATATACTGACATACTGATTCTTTGAAGAGAAACTTGGAGTTCACTATATCCAGCAAAGTAAAGAGTCAAACAGTTATGTTGCTGCAGGTTATGAACTGGTAAGTTAGTAAAGTATATGTAGAGATCAGTAGTACTTGTCTGTGACCAAGGGAAAAGGGTGATTGCTGTGGTAGTGATTGGAGAAGGGCAGAAGGTCATGGTGGAAAGCTGGAGGTGGAGTAGGAGAGGGCACAGTAGAGTGAGTGGTCCCCTCTCTATGGTTTCAAGGAGTTGACTGACACTTGACAGATCCTTCTGAGGAAAATAATGCTCTCCATTAATTTTTAGAGAGGTACATATAGTAGTAATCTCTTAGATTTTCTATATATGTAACCACTATGTACTTGAAAACACATTATATATGAGACTGCAATAATTTGGATGTTTATCCCATCCAAATAGCATGGTGAAATTTGATCCCCAATGTTACATGTGGGGCTTAGTGAGTGGTTTGTTATCTCCCTTGGGCGTAAGCTCATTGTTAAAAAGAGCCTGGTACCTTCCTTCTTGAGACAGGCATGCTGGTTGGTTTCCTGTTTTAATATGGTCTGGAAAAAAAGGATAAAACCCTCTCACTCAAGCTCTAGCTTATCTAATCCTCAACCAACCAGTAACAAAAGACCCAAGAAGTAATTATCTGCAAGTTTCTATTTCAGGGGGCTAGGGACTTCCCTGGAGCACCTGCATGTGCAGATAGACTTAGACTCCAACCTACAGTTAAACCTTCCTAATTTTAATGCTAAAAATCATGCCCAAGGGTGATTTAGAGGTTAATGCTACATACAATGTATGAAGAAGCATATTGAGCCACTGCACAAACCTCTCCTATACTAGAAAAACCTCTCCTATACATGCCCTGATGTAACTCTTCCTTATAGAAATATCCTATAAAACTAACCCAGACACTTCCCTTGTGGAGCAGCCTATTCCTACTTGTAAATGAGGAATGTGTTGCCATCAGAAGTCAAAAAGGACTAAAAGATGTTGGACTTGTAGATTCTAAATGAATGTATCAAATAAATCTCCTTGGAGGATGATGTTATACCTGTGATCCTAATTTTAATGCTAAAAGGTAAAAGGTGAAAGCAGTTAGGCTCTCATCTGCAAAGATTCTGTGCAATGGCAAAGCTGTTAAGGTATCCCGTGGGTGGCCTGAAGAAGAGTATTGTGTCCCTTTGGAGAGGAAGGCAAACTTTGGTGAGATGCTGTTGAAATAGGCTCAGAACAGAACATATTAGCCAAATATATAATAGCAAAATATTTACCAGTTGTTGACTGGATAGAATCGGTAATTTTCATAATATTGGATATTTGGTATGGGGGTCTTAATGGATGAGACCACAGGTTATAATAATCCATCCTGAGATGCCATTTGCTGTATTTTTTCTAACTCTGTATCTATGCCAAATAAATGTATTTTTCCAGGTTTAAGAAAATTCAAAAATTGGGCTGTCAAATCAAGAAGCAGTGGAGATAATCACTTCTTTATTAATTAGGTTTTAAAAATTGTGACAAAATGTACATAATACAAAACTTACTATCTTAAAACCACTTTTAAGTTTCCAGTTCAGTAGTTTTAAGTACATTTCCATTGTGGTGCAACCAATCTTTTGCAAAATTGAAACCCTATACCCATTAAACAAAACTCCCATTTCCCCTCTCCTTTCAGCCTCTAGAAACCACCCCTCTACTTTTTGTTTCTATGAATTTACTTTAGGTACCTCATATAACTGTACACAGTATTTATCTTTTTGTTATTGTTATATTTCACTTAGCATAATGTCCTCAAGTTTCATCCATGTGTCAAAATTTTTTCCCTCTTTAAGGCTGAATAATATTCCATTGTATTTATATACAACATCTTGTTTATTAATCATTTATTTATTGTTTATTTATTAATCAAGGTACACTGGGTTGGCACCATCTTTTGTGTATTGTGAATAATGCTGATATGAACATGAATGTACAAATATCTGCTTGTGTCCCTGCCTTCATTTCTTTGGAATACATACTGAGAAGTGGAATTGCTGGATCATATAGTAATTCTGTTTTTAATTTTTTTTTTTTTTGAGACAGCCTCCATCTGTTGCCCAGGCTGGAGTGCAATGGCATGATTTCAGCTCACTGCAACCTCTATCTCCCGGGTTCAAGTGATTCTTGTGCCTCAGCCTCCCAAGTAGCTCAGATTAGTCATGTGACACCATGCCTGGCTAATTTTTGTAATTTTTGTATTTTGTTGGACTGAAATGTTAAAAGGAGTTATTTGAGCACACAATTATGTCTTTCAGTTAATACAGTTATTTGGGACCAGTCAGAGATGTGCAAGTTCTACTGAATGTTTGATGTTGAATGTCTTTCACAAGAGCATGGTATATTCTCATAAGTGAAATTTTTGTCTTGGTTACTATTAGTAATGTCTGTAAGGAGTGTTCTAGCAAACTCTTGTATTGTCACCTTAGTATATGTGGAGATGTGTGAGTTTGATTTATATTTTGTATATATGTGAGGCAAGAGGTTCTCAGAGCTTTACTTTGAAAAGGGTAACAGCTTTTAGGAAATTACCTAATAGTTTATAATAAATATGAAGATAAAACCATTTGTTTTGGGGTGTGTGTTTGTTTTTTAGAGATAGTCACTTGGGCTGGAGTACAGTGGCATGATCATAGCTCACTGTAACCTCAAACTCCTGGGCTCAAGTTATCTTCTGTCTCAGCCCTCCTGAGTAGCTAGGACTAACAGTATATGCCACTATGCCTAGTTAATTTTTTTTTAAAATTTTTATTCTTTTTATAGAGACAGGGTCTCACTATGCTGCCCAGACTTCTCTCAGGCACAGGCCACCACTCTCAGCTAATTTTAAAATTTTTTGTAGAGATGGGATCTTGCTTATGTTGCTAAGTCTGGTCTCCAACTCTTGGTTTCAGTCTTCCCACCTCAGCCTCCCAGTATGCTGGGATTATAGGTGTAAGCCACCATGCCCTGCCTAAACCATTTTGTTATATCTAATTGAATCAAAGAGTGGAATTTTGCTTTTAGTTACATATAACATATAGACATATACACAATTTATTATACAGTGATATCAAAAAACATATATATAATTTATTATATACCTTTTATTTTATCCCCTTTTATTAGGGCTTTATTCATAAATCAATAAGTAATCTAGGGCTAGTATTTTGCTTGCTAGACCTAATGTTTCCTGAATTTTTAAAGTTGAAGTTCCTCTTTGTTTTTTTTCCTTGAACTTGAAGCAAGTGAAAGCAGCAGTATTTTTTCCTTTTTTTGTTTTGTTTTGTTTTAGGTTTTTAGCCTCCTGACACTGTGGTTCATAGTTTCTGTATCTGGTTGATTAGAGAAATACAGGGAGGAGGAAGGGACCTGGTGTCTCTAGGCAGTAACCTTTCCCTGGGACATCCCCCAACAACTGGATAATGAGCCTCAACCCTTCTTTGCTTTTAAGTAAAATCTTTAGAATGGCTTGTATTTCTAGGCGGCTAAAAATATTTTCTTTTTTCTCTTTTTGGATGTTTACCCAACAAGCTCCTGGTGATTCCAAGTGGCTCTTGTTGTGAACAGTGGCCTCCATTTGTGGTTTCCATTGGTCCTGTTGTAGGTAGCTGCCTTGCTCTCCAAGGCCTCCCAATCAACATCATCTGGGTTTGGATCAGCCTCCACTAGAGCAACAGTGGCAGGATCACTTGGCAAGGCCCCAGGCCCTATTTCTTTAATAGTTTACTAACCTCCTCAGAGATCATGAGAGAGTTGGGAAAGAAATGTTCTGGGCTTTTAATTTGAATCATTAAGTTCTATGTCATCACACGTAATGAGGTTAGACCATTAGGTTAACATGTAGGGTAAGGGGATCAAGAGTGACAGAAGGAAGAAAAGGCAGAAACATATGGATGGTAAATCCCATTGCCACAGCTGCCAGTGAGGTACTGTCATCTCCCTCGTGAAGTAGGCACCCCTCTTGTCATGCTGGAAAGTCTAGCCTCAGATACTGCCTCACCAATTCAGTGGGTAGTCAGAGTACGTCTTCCTCTTGCAATCTGGACACACTCAATTTAGGGAGGGGAGTTTTGGTGGTAGTTGATAAAGACAATAAGCAGCAGTATGCATCAGTCCAGACACATATCAGCAAGCCATGGAGCCTTCGCAAATGGTGTTAGCCAGGTGAGAGGGCCAGCTAATAAGCCAAAAGCAGTCTAAAGGCATTTTGTCATGTCCCTCGTGGTCATGACCACTCTGCTTGATGCACCAATTGCTATATATACATATATATTTGAGACGTAGTCTCACTCTGTTGCCCAGGCTGGAGTGCAGCGGTGTGATCTCAGCTCACTGCAAACTCCACCTCCCGGGTTCAAGCAATTCTCTTGCCTTAGCCTCCTGAGTAGCTGAGACTATAGGCGCATGCCACTATGCCTGGCTAATTTTTTTTTTTTTTTGTATTTGAGTAGAGACAGGGTTTCACAATGTTGCCCAGGCTGGTCACGAACTCCTGAGCTCGGGCAATCTGCCTGTCTTGGCCTCACAAAGTGCTGGATTACAGTCAAGAGCCACCACTCCCGGCCCAATTGCTATATTTTTTAAATAAAAACTTGTCTTGGCATCTCTCTCTGGAGAGTGGTCACAAATTCTAGCCCTGCCCTGACAAGACTCCAGGGGAGGTTGTCCTGGATGTTTACAGTGTACCTTTTATCTTTTATCCTGGAGAACAGCCTAATGCCTAAGTGTCTAACTCACTTGACTGTCATCAGGTGTCCTTCTGATAAGAAACATGTTTATACTGGAAGATGCCCTTGTGGCTCTTCTATGATCTGCATCCAGTTTATTCCTACCAAGATAGCCACTCTCTAGGAAAGCTCTAACCAGGAAAAGAGTTAGATTCAGGTGTGATGGTCAGGTGAGTTACAGAAGAGGCAGCACAAAAAAGAATATATGAAATAACAAGCAGTTTTTATTACTTACAGATCCCTGAGAGAAGAGGACAGCATGCCTCACAGGGCCATTGGGAAATGGGGAGTCCATCAAGATAGGTATGTTCAAACAGTGGGTGAGGATCAAGAGAGAGGGAGTGAAGGACCTAAGGGTCAAAGCCTTTATTGAGGTCCAGGATGTTACCCAAGGTTTCCTAAGGGGAGTTCTAATTGGTGGTTTTAAAGCAAGTAGGCATGTGTTCCATGAAGGTATGCTGTAACTGAGAGGTGGTCACTGTGGTGTATCTGCATAGTCCATGCAGAGTGTGGAGGTCTGTGGGTGAGTCCACTAGGTTGTATTGAGCTATTCCAGAGAAAGGTGGTAACCAGTAGGTGGTTGCATAAGGCAGTTACCTGGATCAACCAAATTGAGGAACTACGAGGATATGGAAAACTGCAAACTGTGTTAAGAGTGGCTAAGCCCTTCTTCTGGCATAAGAAAGTCCAATGTATGCTTAAAAAGGATACTGAGGCAACATCAAATTATAAATATTCACTACACTATTTTCCATAGCAGCTGTACCATTCTACATTCCTACCACTAGTGCACAAGAGTTCTAGTTTCTCCACATCCTTGCCAATTCTTGTTATTTTCTGTTCTGTTTTTTGTTTGTTTTGTTTTCAGAGTAGACATCCTAATGGGTGTGAGGTGGCATCTCACTGTGGCTTTGTTTTCCATTTTCCTAGTGATTATTGATGTTGAACATCTTTCATGTGCTTGTTGGCCATGTATGTATCTTCTTTGGAGAAATATCTTTTCAAATCCATTGCCCATTTTAGTCAGAATTTTTGTTGTTGTTGTTGTTGATTTGCAGAAATCCTTTATATATTGATATTAGCTGATTATCAGATATGTGATTTTCAAATATTTTCTCCCATTCTGTAAGTTTCCTTTCCAATTTGTTGATTCTGTCATTTGATAGTTTTTTTTATTTGATTCAGTCCTATTTACACCTATTTTTACTTTTGTTGACTGTGTCGTGGTATTAATTATATCCAAGAAATCATTGACAAATCCAATGTCATGAAGCTTTTCTTCAATATCTTCCTCTAAGAGTTTATAGTTTTAGTTCTTATGTTTAGGTCTTTGATCATTTTGAGTTAATTTTTGTATATGATATAAGGTAAGGGTCTGACTTCATTCTTTTGTATGTGGTGTTTTCTCAACACCATTTGTTAAAGAGACCATCCTTTCCCCATTAAATAAACTTGGAGCTCTTGTCAAATATCATCTGTCCAGTTCCATCCAAGTTGTTACAAACAGAACAGGGTGACTATAGTCAATAATAACTTAATTGTACATTTTAAAATAACTTAAAGAGTGTAGTTGGATTGTTTGTAACTCAAAGGATAAATGCTTGGGGGGATGAATACCCCATTATCTGTGATGTGCTTATTTCACATTGCATGTCTATATCAAAACATCTCATATACCCCATAAATATATACACCTACTATGCACCCACAAAAATTAAAAAATGAAAAAAGAATCATTTGACCGTATGTGCAAGGATTTGTTTCTGGGCTCTCTATTCCATTGGTCTATATTTCTGTCTTTATGCTTAATTAAGTTTTACCTAAGTTGCAATCTTTGAAAGTCCTGTTTTAACCTATGTAGGGACATATTAACTATTTTAACTGGAGGTTTGTTGGGTCCCATTTTATCAGGTCAATGTAAAAGTGCCAAAGAGTTAATTTAATTTTAATTTTTAATTCATTATGCTGTAGAATCTATGCTCAATATTGGATATTTTAGATAAATGAGAACTATAACCATGGGAAAGTTAGGGAAGTCTACAGTAAAAGTTAAACATATGTGTTTTTCCTCTATTTTATATTTAGTTACTTTTCTAAGATTATAAAGGATATCATGTTTATTGTTTCCTCACTGCTGTTGCAATTCATCTTCTGATCCAGCGGGTGTAAGAGATCACAATCTTAGAAACTAGAGGTGTAATGCTTAATGAAAAAGGAAAGGGGGAGAGAGCACTTTATCCCTTTTCTGCTTAAGACCCCTGACAAGATCATGCAATTGATTGAGGATAAAGATCTCCAGGTATAACTACAATCTGAGCCCTAGGAATTGATTAAGCCTATGGAGCTTTGTTCATTGGTGCTTTTTAGCAAATGTTTACTATTTATGTTTACATTATTATTATTATAAACAATTTGTTATATAAAATTTTAGTATATAAATTTTGGATTTCTAATTGTGTCAAATTCTGTATCTTTGTGTGTGTGTGTGTGTGTGTGTGTCTGTGTGGGTATATATATATCTATATTTTGGAAATCCAACATTTTTAATATATTTTAATATACTTTGCATTTTATATTAATATGTATACACATGCATACATACATTGGTTTACATAGAAAAGAAACCACTGGCCTGTTGTTTACTATTTTTGGGAATTTGACACATTTCTATATTTTGTAGTCACATGAATACAATTATATACATATATACATATTGTTTTATAAAATTGTTTTAAAGTCATTAAAAATATATACGTTTATAATATATATTTAATTATATAATTATTTTACTTGTGCTTTTTTAATGATCATTAAAATATATATTAATGTAAAATACAAAGTATATTAAAATAATGTATTTTATATAGATATATAATTTCTACTACCTTTTATTTTATCCCTCTGTATTTAGGAGTTTTAGCTATAGTTTTTTTATTTCCTCTATTTTTGGTAAGGGGGAGCATCTAGATGCCTAAAGCCACCATTTTTAGTTTTTGTCTCGGTTGATAACTCTGTGTGGTCCTTTTAGGTGGTTATAGAAAGAGAGAGGGAAGGGGACCTGTAGCCTACTTTCAGGCAGCTTTATTTTATTTCCAAGCTTTCCAATATACCTTCCAGGGAATGGGGCATGAACCTAGGGAGCTATAACATTCTCTCCTTGGGACAGCACAGTTATCCTCCTTGTCTGAAGTATCAATCCCTTTCATTCATTCTCTTCCTTTCATTCTCTTTTTCTTTCTTTCTTTCTTTCTTTCTTTCTTTCTTTCTTTCTTTCTTTCTTTCTTTCTTTCTTTCTTTTTCTTTCTTCTTCTTTCCTTCTTTCTTTCTTTCTCTTTCTTTTCTTCTTTCTCTGTCTTTCTTTCATTTTGGTCTCATCTGCTTTATTTTTTGAGTGTCTACCAAATAAAGTCCTAGTGGTCCTGAGCGGGCCTGTCCATAGTGGCAGCCACCCTCTTTAGAGTGTCCAAATTGACTTCTGAGGGATCTGGGTCTATGTCCAGGAGAGTGACAGTGGGCTTATCAGTATTTTTGAGGTTCCAGGTTGTGAACATAAGGCTCTTGGCATGCAATAGCACTCAGGAAGGTCCATGCATATTATCCAGGCATTTTATATTCCTCAATCAATTGAATGACCTCGTCAGGGGTCTTAAAGAGAGCAGGGATAAAATGCTCTCTCCCTCTTTCCTTTTTCATTAAGCATTATGCCTCTGGTTTCCAAGGGCGTGATCTCTTGCTCATCCCTGGATCAGGAGATGAATTGCAACAGCAGCAAGGCAAGCAACAACACAAGAACACCTTTTGCTGGGTGCCATGCCATGACCCTGAGGTGGAATCCCTCACACTTACTGTTTGTGGTTTGGAACAAATGAGGGTCTCCACAGAGCACTCTTTCTACTCAATAGGACAGGCTGAAATGTATGGTAAAATAACAATTGTTTGTCCCACCAATCAGCTCTACACTGTCAATTGATCATCCTCACTCATCAGGCCTGTCCCATGACCCTTGGAGGGAAGTCACACCTTACTCTGTTCACAAGAACCTTTTATCAATTTAGCTAGTCAATGTAAAAATAGGTCCCCCAGGAGCATCTTCCTGGAATCTAGGCAAGTAACTCAACTCCAACCAGAACTTGGGGAGAACTCAACTTTCAAGTTCTAAATTTAGGGTTGGAATCCATGGAAACACCCAGCAAATACAACAAATAGCAATTGCAGCCATAGTGCACGTGTATACCAGAAGGCAGTGGTATGTTTCAAGGCTTCTGATGCCATCTGGTGAAACCAATTAGGACGCCAAGAGAAGTCGAGTGGCATGTCATCCCAGTGTGAGGCCAAGCCACCCTGCTTGCTGCATGAAATGTTTCACAATATAGTTTTATCACTATTCAGGTATAGTGAGTCCAACAGATCAGAAGAGGATTACCATTGAAAAGATAGTTTGTGATACAGATCCTAAGAAAAAAGGGCATACCACACCATGGAGGGGCATATGAGGAAGCACTGAGGCCAGTCAGGAGGCAGAGATAGGGAGGCAAAATGTGAACAAAAGCCTTTACTGTGGTTTCCCAGGGAAAGAACAGGTGTAGAAGAATAAGCAGGGTTATGATTGGCTAGTTTTAGCAGGCTCTAGAGCATAAAGGTTGTCCCTAGTTTTCTGATACCTGGTCCTGGGTTGACCAGGGTGGATAGATAGTAGCCCAGAGTTTAAAAGACCAATAAAAGAGATAGTGGAGGGGTATGGGCTCTAGAGTGGTTGGTTTACATACAAAAAAAACTCTAACAGGCCTATTGTTTACTATTTTTAGGAATTTGACACATTTCTATATTTTGTAGTCACATGAATACAATTGTATACATATTATTTTATAAAATTGTTTTAAAGTCATTAAAAATATATGCATTTATAATATATATTCAATTATATAATTATTTTACTTGTGCCCTTTTTTTATATGTATTCAAATTCTTTTCCAGTGTCACTTGCTTTCTGCCTAAGGAATTTCTTTAGTATTTCTTGTAATATGGGGCTGATAGCAATGGAATGTTTTCAGTTTTTGTTTATTCAGAAATGTCTTTATTTCAAATTTATCTAGAAAGGTAGTGTTGCTGTATATAACATTCTTGAATCACAGGGATTTTTTTCTTTCACCTTTTTAATATATTATTCCACTGCCTTTTGACCTCCATTTTTTCTGATAAGAGGTCAGCTATAAATCTCACTAGTGTTTCTTTATTTGTGATGCCTTGTTTTGTCCTTATTGCTTTCAAGATGTTCTCTTTGTTTTTGTCTTCCAGCACTTCTATTCTGATGCATATGGGTGTGGATCTCTGTGTTTACCTTACTTGCAGTTCGTTGATCCTATTAGATGTATGTAGATGAATGGTTTCATCAAATTTGGGAGAATTTCAGCCATTATTTAAATTAAATAGTTTTTCTGCTCATTTTCTTCTCTCTTTCTGATAGTTCCATTATGTATATGTTAGTGCACTTAATGGTACCCCATCTTTGAGTTTATTTTCATTTTTATTTATTTTTCACTCTGCTCTGTAGATTGCATAATCTCTATTAATCTGTTTCCAAGTTCACTGATTCTTTCTTCTGACAAATTAAATCTACTCTTGACTTGCTCTTGTAAATTTTTCATTTCAATTGTTACACTTTTAAATTTCCAAATTTTCTTTTTTTTAAATTACATTTTAGGTTTTGGGGTACATGTGAAGAACATGCAATATTGTTGCATAGGTACATACATGGCAGTGTGATTTGCTGCCTTCCTCCCCATCATCTATATCTGGCATTTCTCCCCATGCTATCTCTCCCCAACTCCCTAGCCCCTGCTGTCCCTCCCCTATTTCCCCTGACAAATCCCAGTGTGTGATGCTTCCCTCCCTGTGTCCAGTTGTTCTCATTGTTCAACAACCACCTATGAGTTAGAACATGCGGTGTTTCATTTTCTGTTCTTGCGTCAGTTTGCTGAGAATGATGGTTTCCAGGTTCATCCATGTCCCTACAAAGGACAACAACTCATCGGTTTTTGTGGCTGCCTAGTATTCCATGGTGTGCATATACCACATTTTCCCTGTCCAGTCTATCATTGATGGGCATTTGGGTTGGTTCCAGGTCTTTGCTATTGTAAACTGTGCTGCAATGAACATTCGTGTGCATGTCCACTCTCTTCTTCTATGAGCTCCACTATTTTCGATTCCACATACTAGAGAGATTATGCAGTAATTTTATTCTTCTTTCAGGCTTATTTCACTTAGCATAATGTCTCAAGGTTCATCAACCGTTGAGGCTAACCAATCAACAGCAGTCTCACCCAGTTTTCAACCCATTTATGCTCCTGGAAACCCACCAATCCCTGAATACCATTCTTCCCAAAAAACATATGATCAACAGTCACCTCTGCAGATGGTAAGCACAGCTCTCCATGGTACACAAAATAAATGTAGCTAGATCTTTTCAGTTGAGATAACTGGTCTTATAAGTCTTTAGCCGAATCTTCCAACTAAAAATCCCATAATATAATTTTACAAAAATTGAAAATCATTAAAGATATGAGGGTCTCACTGCATCTAGGTGATGCTTCACATCCCTTTCAGAATTGTGTCTGTTAAATAAAAGTAACAGAATAGAAACAGTGAATAAATTTAAAAAATAAGATTCTAAAGTCAGGCACTCCCTAGACATTTTCCTGGATATATAATTTACTAGCTCAGTGACATCACTGAATCTCAAAAATCTGTTTCTTATATGTAAAATATGATTAATAAAATAATTTCATAGTAATTTTGTAAAGATGAAACTAAGTAGTTTGTCTAAAACACAAAGCTTAGTCCCTGGCACAATACAAATACTTAATAATATTTATTATTATTATTATAAATATTATTTTATTTTATTATTATTTCTGATTCAATATGTTTTCTGTTAAAATCCAGGTTTACCAATTATAGCTTTTAAATGCATTTAATTATAGCACAATAAGGTTTTGGAAGAGACACAGGTAGCTTACATATTTTATGGTCCAACAGTTTGATAGTATTCTACCTTTTTGGGTTTTTTTCTAGTTTAGGAAAATAATGTGGTGCTAGAGAATAACTGTTACCAGTTGGATGTAGGAAACATGCTACAAGAAATCTCAAGGATATTTAGAGACAATTGTTATTCCCAGTAGTTAATGGTTACATTTAAACCAATTATTTCTTGTGTTAAGACTTTTTTCATATATATATAGCAGTTATATGACATATTTCACATATATGACAAAGGCATAACAGAACACAAAGCGTAATAAAAGCATGGTGAAAATACTGCATGATTTCTTTGTGGGAAATTTTAGCTCATGTTGTATAGCAATCACTTTTAAATCCACTAGATAGTAAAAATTTAAATGACTAGAGTTATAGTTCCTATTGGAATCCAATACAAAATCGAACACAAGAAGTATTTGTAATAACTAGAAGACTAACTGCAATTTGCCAATTTAAATAATATTACCATATAAGCATATACATCAACAACTGACCAAAAATCTTCAAAGATTGGTTTAAATTCTGAGTAAATTCTTTGTATCTCAAAAGAATATTCTTTTGTATTTTGGAGCCCCTTTTCTCCTTAAGTGTGATTTTCTTACTGATGATCCTGCTTTCTCCCAGAGGAATCTCAAATGCATAGTCAGTTTATTTTATTTTGTTTGCATATACATTTCCTACAAATAATAAAAACAAAACAAAATCCAGACATATTGAACCTCAGTGAAATAAATGCAATGAAATTGTCAGAATGAATTTATCTAGGTGAAAATTACATAAGACAATGAATGAACTTCTGCGGCTCAGGAGGAGATTGTGCCAGGGAAGCAGAGGGCACGAGGGCATGGTGCCTCTCACAACGTAAGCATTCAATAAGTAGTTGTTGAATGAATAAATACAGAAATTAACATGAACTACAAATCAGGAAAGCCTTGAGTCAACAAGCCCTTGCAGATTTCTTGTTGGTTCATTGCCAAGGCTCCTTGACACAGACCTTTCCTCTCTAGAGGTGTTTTTGAATCATTTCTTTCCATTACCTCTTCTCTTCTCTATTCCTATTATTTTAAAACACAGTGACAGAGCATATTCAGTTATACTGAATCATCTGGTTTTCCTAGCCAACTATCAAGGACACAGAGAAACTCTTAAGACTTTATAACATCAAGTTGTTTTCTACATATAAGAGAGCTGGTTCACATTTTTTCATGTGCTTAATGGATATTCAATAAGTGAGAGTGATATGTTTATTTGCCTGACAGAGATATGTGAAATTACTTAACAGGAAGGTAATCACATTATACAGAAGTTTTTGGATATAGAGTCAACTTGCTTTTTCAACTAGATTTTGCAACTAATTAACTAACAAAATAATTCATTTGAATTAAAAAAAAAAACCAACAGGCAGAGAATACACAAAATAGTCTAATTGAGTACAGAAAGAGAATGAGCTTTTCTAATTGTTTTATTTAAACTAAGAGTTAGGGCTGACAGTAGTAGATGCACATTTTATATATATATATAGAGAGAGAGAGAGAGAGACAGAGAGAGAGAGAGCGGGAGAGAGACTCATGTAGTCATATATATATATATATATATATATATATATATATATATATATATGGTAAAGGTGCAGTAACATTCTACAGATCAGAGATACCCCTGAAGACTCATTCTGGATGATATCTGTGATGACTCCTTACAGCTCTTCCATTTTTAATTTCGTTATTTTATTCCCATTACCTACATAAATAGTAATAAATAGTATTTTAATATAATGCTACTTTATTTTTAAAATCCCTAAGCATCATAGAAGTTCTAGACAGAAACATTATAATTTAACCTCAGAGTACAAACCTTAATGGCAAAGTTCCGGTCACAGAGCTTTCACGTAATTGTATATTTCTGCAAAGACTTAGCTCCATAAATATAATTTGAAGACTTTTTATCACAACCTTTCTTATACTTGGTGCATCTGATAATGTGAGAAAATTTAAATTAAAACCTTAGCAGTGGTCTTCATAGAATTATATTGGAGAAATTATTTTGAGAACTTTATAGACATTCCCATATATGTTAACTCTTTCAGGGCCTTAATAATTCCAACTGAAATACAAATGTTAAAAATCACAAAAAACATAATATTTATAATAAGTGTTTAAATAATTTAGGCATATGCATATGAAATGTAAAAATCTACTTCCTCATTTGCTCATCTTTTTGTAATGCAATTAATTTAATGCAAATAATATGCAAAATCTCTTTGAATGGAGAACCACTGCAGGTATCTATACAAACTCCTAAATAATTCGAATTTGACTGAAGTCCTAAATATCTTTTCATATCAAAAATATGATTATAGCTAAAATTAATTTGACCCTAAAAATGTACATAAAATGAAAACTGTTGCAATGTTTAGAACCTTAGGAAAGTAATTGAGTTCTAAATTCTAGGACAGTAAAGAGTGGCTTAGTATATAAATAAGTTTATCTGTTAACCCTTTACCAAATTTACCAAAAGAGACTTTTTCTGATAACCACATTGTGGATAAAGTCAAGCAAAATTGTATTTTCTGAGATTACAAAATAAAAGGAGGTAAAACTTAACAAGGAAAGGGGAGAAGGAAGGAGAAAAATGAAAAGGGAATAAGAGAGACAGAAAGCAAGAAAGCTGGACTCACTGCTTTTCATTCTTAATTTTGAAATACATTTACCACTATAGAGTTGACAATAGCTGGGGGACAGCATTTATTCCTTATAGGTCTTCAGACAATAAAGTATTCTAAATCTCCTTTCTTTATCTTAAAAATAATTTGATAGTAATTACAGATTCTTTTTGTGGAGAGTTGTATCTGGTCTCAATCTCACTTCTAATTATATAGTAAACGAACTATAGAATTTTTTCTTCAGAAATTGTATTGGAATAAATGGAGTGCTAAAGGGATGTTACCACATATTTTGTCATCTTACATTTAGCTACTAAGAAGATTAACTATGTCCCCTTAATTGCCCAGAGTTAGAAAGCCGGTTCCAGTGAATACCTAATGGAGAAAAGAGAGGGAAGGATTGAGGGCAAGTGAATCAGTGTAGTGAGTCATAAAGCTTAATAGAACAGACTGTACAACAATAATTTACATATCTAAACGAAAGAAGAAACATCCAAAAACATGCTTCTCTACAAAAATCTCATGTCAGAGGGCACTGGCTCAACCTCAATAAAAACAAATACAAATCAACAGGAAAGTCATAAACCCCTTTCCTTCTCCTCCATCAAATAAGGTTAGATAGTCAAAGACAAGTAATATCTTCATAAAAATATCAATTATGTGCATATAGAAAGCTTTGGATTTTTTGAAAGCACCCCTAAATATTGCACCTAAAATAAGGTAGAAGGAAGTTTTGCATTACTAACTTTTACATGGATGCCATGACACGGACAGCAAAAGTTCTACTGAATCCTTATGACTATAAACATATTCCCAATTTCTTCTATAAACAGCATCAGCATCCAAGGACATCCATGTTATCCTCATTCCCATTTTATATAATTTTTCAACTCAGGACATTAAGTGGTGTGTGATTTGGTGTAAAGTGAACTGGATGATGATAAAGCACTACTCTGCTTTCTGTGCATGCTTTTATTAAAAATTATGTCAAAATTTACATGATAACCAAAATTTAGACACGTATTTAAAGCTTGTCATGTGACAAGCATGATGCTAAGCTCAGAGCAGAATGGGAGAGAGGCAGCATATCCATCTTGCATGTCCTCAAGTTACTTATAATTTTAACAGCAATATCAGTTATTTAGATAAAATTTTTTCAGTGCAAGAGGTGCTTTCTCTGATAACAATGGGTAGTATAATTGGTGACCTTATCTCCACCCTTAGCAAAATATTTTTAAAATACATAAAAGAATACTGTTAAATCAATATAAAAGGAATTATACTCTTCAACTCACAGAGGTAAATTTATAAGGATATTTTATTTTTTCCGATTCTTGGATAAAGAACATTGTTGGTTCTAGTCCTTGTAGCATGGCTAAATTCACTACTATCTGGCAAGGTTTTGAATAATCCCTTGGAATAAAAATACAGAAAAGGGGTATTGGCATCAGTGGACAATATCTAAGACATCAAGGACTGGATCTAAACCTAGGAAAATAGGGATTTCATTTAAAGAAAGTAAGTCTGAAACAGCCTAAGAATATAACGTAAGGAGATGCCATTTCTGAGCTTATCAACTTATAATCAAACTGAAGAAGTAGAGCACAAGTTAGACTAAGGACTGAGGTGAGTATATTAATACACCACAAACAGATTTATATAAAATCTGGGCTTATTTCCCCCAGAAAGTTAAAAAAAAAGTCAACACTTAATCCTAGATGAAGTATGCAAAGAAAGTGTTTCCCTCTCTGTTTTCCTCAAAGTGATGCCATGATGAATATTTAAAGTCAGATCACAGAATTCATGAAAGCACAGACTATTAATACTTGCTTACTGTGGTAATTGGTCTACTCTCAAAACTCATATAAATTTTGGTGCAACTCTAAATTCTTATGCAATTAGAAGGTATTCAGTTCTTTGAGTTTTGAGCCTCTTTGTACATGTGTGAAAATATATCATATGCATATATATGTGTATATATGCATTTATTTATTCACATACACACACATACATGTAAAGCCATTCCTCAGTATCCCTGGGGGATTGATTTCAGGATCCCTGAGGAAACCCAAGTGTGAGGTCTGTTTCCGAGGATAAAACGAAGAAACTGAGGCCAGCACCAAAATAATCCAATGCAAGAGAATTTATTCAGGCTCCCGGGTGAGGTTCTGCGGTCCGGACAGGAGGGGCCGGAGAAGTCACACAGACTCCACTCAGACAGGGGGTTTTATAGGGGGTGAAACAGCTCGATTGGTTGTGGGAGAGCAAGACTGCTATTGGGTAAGTTACAAGCCTTGACCTAGGACTTGGCTTGTTATTGGTTGGAATTACTTGCCTGCTATTGGTTGTTAAAGCTTG
>CAUYQU010014241.1:0-123196 GCA_963574635.1 Cheracebus regulus | reverse complement strand
TGGCTCCTCTGCCGGGAATCTCCCGGTCTGTGGGCAACAAAAATTCGTCGGAAAGTGCGGCGTTCACTCGTTCTCTGCGCTTTCACTGGGAGCTACATTCCTGGGCTGTTGCTAATCGGCCATCTTGGATCTCTCTCCTCGTTGTGTGATTTTTTGAAAGTTCTTTAATCTCTTGGAACTTTAGTTTCTTTGTCTGTGAAATGGGGATTACAATATCTATTATTAATAGATACCCAATATTCCCTTAGAAATATACTCTTAGGACATGAATCTCTATAATGATGACATTATTAAGAGGATCAAAGGAGAATGTATATAAAGCACTCAGTAAATACTAGTCTTCCTTTAGCCTTTCTACCCTAAGGTGAAAACAACAGCAGTAATCCTTTTGTTTGATAATTTATAATATATGTAATTTCTCAATATATGATCTAGTCTTTATGTGTTGGAGTTTTCGTTTTGAAATTAAGTTGATTATCCAATTTTAACTTCATGATTCTCATAGTAAGTCCTTTACTTAAATAAACCAAGACATTAACCTTTACAACGAATTAGCTGTTATATTCATTTAGTTACTGCTTTGTTGATCATCATAAGCCATCTACTTAATCCTTTGATAGTGGTTAAAAATTTTTGTCTTGAGAATAATTCTTCACCTAAACGTTTCTCTTTAAGCTTCTACTATGTCTGAGACTTAATTTTAACTTTAATTTTTCATTTTATTTTGTTTTAGTTATGACCTCTCATGTTTATTCCAGCACTAGACAACTGCTTCTGTGTAAAATCAACTCATAGCCTAAAACAACTCCTGTTACACCTTAAAAAAAGTTGTATCCATGCTACAGTGAAGCCTCTACTACATATATAAACCATGCAAGAAAACAATTTTTCTATTTTAGAGTTGGATCTTCATAATATTTCAGGGTCTGAAGAATGACAAATTTCTTTAGCTGAAAGAGACCTTTTAGAAATGATGAAATTGTATACCTTCATTTTGTGGATGAAGAAATGAAAAAAAGAGGAGATAATGACATGCTTAAGATCACATTTTTATTGATAAATTTGGAAGTAAATTCCTGATTTCCTTATTCTAATACAGGACTTTTTCCATCATACCACCTTAGGGAACAGATTGACATGGATTGTTATATTCTTTCCTCTGTCAATAATGTTTCTTTATATCACTCCTATAGGTCTAATTTGGCAAGCAATTAATTTCAAGAACACTCTCAGTGTTGCACAGAAGTATTGCTTATTGGTCTGTAGGAAGGTTGATATGTATCTTAAACTTACTGTTTTATTGTCTAGGATAGTGAATGAGAGCCGACAAGTGCTCCAGGAACCTGATTTTGCTCAGTCTCTCCTGAGAGATCCAAATACTCCTATCATAAGAAAGTCGAGAGGAACTTCCACTCAAGGAACATCCACCCATGCTTCTTCAACTCAGCTGGCTATGGTGGATGATCAAAGAAGCAAAGCAGGGAGCATCCACAGCAAAGTGAGCAGCTACCATGGCAGCCTCCACAGATCACGTGATGGCAGGTGAGTTTTGTTAGTAGCATAGTTTATTGCATAAGCTAAACTATGATCATTAGCTTAAGAAAGAAGAGCAGCCAATTCTGAAATAGAAGTTGAACATAATTAAGGCTTTGAACTTTGCTATTGAGTTCACTCATTCTTTGAAAGTCTTGTTGAATGCTTACTATGTGCCACCAACTATTTTTGGGTACCAGTGATTCAACAGCAGACAAAACAGGCCAAGACCCTGATCTCTTCGAGTGTCCTGCCTTGTGAGATTTATTCTGATTTATTTGTATATTCTTTGGGAAACTTTATTGTAATCACAGTAAAACATGATGCTGAGGAAAAGACTTGAATTAAACATTCCTAGACACCTCTGGACCATATATAAATAATTCTGTAATAGAGTTGCATTAGAAATTCCAGATAGAGCTAAACCCAAGTTTTCCTTATAGAGCATGTGTTTCCTTATAGTCCATGTGTTCTGATTGTTGTCCCAGACTATGGTCAGACTTAAAGTCAGTTAGAATTGTTTGGAGTTTAGATTTGATGCAGTGAGCGATATAAGAGTTATTGCTTATAATATAACATATAATATGGGGATTGAGCAGGGAGAAGACAGGATGAAAGTGGTTATTTTAGTAAGATTAATTTAGTAAACAGTTATGGAATACCTACTACATCTGACACTATGCTAGGCTCTGAGAATACAAAGATGACTTAGGCATGATCTTTGCTCTTAATAAGCTCACGGTCTATTTAGAAAAACAGTGTAGTCAGAGTTGTGGTTTAAAACATGGATATGGAATGATAAGCCTCAGTTTCCTTATCTGTAAAATAAATATAGTAGTAATATCTTCCTCTTTAATAATATTGTACAAATTAAGTGAGATAGTGTACTTAACACCTTGGAACAATGCCTGTCTCAGTAAGTACCTCATATCAGCTTCTATTATTATTGTAATTAATAATTAAAGTAACATTTAAGTATGATAATATCGTTCAGGGGTTGGCAAACATTTTCCATAAAACCAAGTAAATATTTTACACCTTATGAGTCATATGGTCTCCATTGCAACTATTCAGGTCTGTGTTGTAGCATGAAAGCAGTCATAGACAATATGTAGTCAAATAGGAATAACTGCTTTCCAATAAAACTATTTGCAAAAATCGGATTTGGCCAATAGGCCTTGCCAACCCCTGTTTACTAGGTACAGTAGTAGCATAGAGGAAGGAGTGATTAATTCCAGTAGCTGAGGAGGGAGTTGATTTCATAGAGAAAATGTGTGAGAGAAACCTGACTGTGGGTTTATTGTTAAATTTGAGAAATGTGATGCTAGAATTAGAAGCTGCCTAGGAGCTTTTCAGTCATTCAGTTGAGAGATGATAAAAGCTTATCGAAGAATGGTGACAGTGGGAAGAGAGGTAGAGCTGACCTGAAAGATACTTAGAAAGAAGAAAGGATAGAGATAATTAATAAATTAATATTAGCAGCTGGAGAAAAGGAATATGCTAAAGATTTTTTTGGTTTTTTTTTTTTAATTTCTAGTTTGGGAAACTGAAAGAATAAAAATTATACCTGAAAGTAACAGGATTCTGTGTTCTCTTGACAACATCTCTGTTTCCACAGCTGTTTTTATCCTGTCAGTCTCAGTCCTCCTAGTGTAGAATGTGATCCTGTACTCTGATCCCTGTCCTGCTAGTGTAGAATGTGATTCCTATACTCTGTACTTTTTTATTTTTTAAGTTCTGGGGTACATGTACAGATCGTGCAGGATTGTTAGATAGGTATATACATGCCATGGTGGTTTGCTGCCTCCATTCCCCCATCACCTGCATTAGTTATTTCTCCTAATGTTATCCCTCCCCAATCCCCCTACTCCCTGCTATCCCTCCCCTAGTCCCCACCCACCAACAGACCATCGTGTGTGATGTTCCTCTCCCTGTGTCCATGTGTTCTCATTGTTCAACACCCACTTATGAGTGAGAACATGAGAACATGCAGTGTCTGGTTTTCTGTTCTTGTGTCAGTTTGCTGAGAATGATGGTTTCTAGCTTCATCCATGTCCCTGCAAAGGACATGAACTCATCCTTTTTATGGCTGCATAGTGTTCCATGGTGTATATGTGCCACATTTTCTTTGTCCATTCTATCATTGATGGGCATTTGGGTTGGTTCTAAGTCTTTGCTATTGTAAACAGGGCCACAGTGAACATACATTTGCATGTGTCTTTATAGTAGAACGATTTGTAATCCTTTGGGTATATGCCCAGTAATGGGATTGCTGGGTCAAATGGTATTTCTATTTCTAGATCCTTGGGGATCACCACGCTGTCTTCCACAATGGTCATACTAATTTATACTCCCACCAACAGTGTAAAAGCGTTTCTATTTCTCCACATCCTCTCCAGCATCTGTTGTCTCCAGATATTTTAATGTTCGCCATTCTAATTGTCATGAGATGGTATCTCAATGTGGTTTTGATTTGCATTTCTCTAATGATCAGTGATGATGAGCATTTTTTCATATGTTTGTTGGCCTTGCTGGGGATTTTTTAAAGGCTCCAGCAAAAACTCCCTGCAGGGCTGATTTTAAAGGGTGGGCCGGGGCCAGGAATGGCGGCTCACACCTGTAATCCCAACGCTTTAGGAGGCTAAGGTGGGAGGATCACTTGAGCCAGGAGTTCGAGACCAGCCTGGGCAACCTATCAAAACTCTGTCTCTACAAAAAACATTTCAAAATAAATGAACACGATAAAGGCTGGGTCAGTTGTAGTGGCCGGGTCATGAATCTCTCAAGAATGTAGATACCGTACAGGACACATCATGAGGTGAGACTCTTTTCTTGGGGAAAGGAGCGTAGACAGCAGATAATAAGACACAGTCAATGAGTCATATCCCTGGCTACTAGGCAGAGGGTGGACCAGGGCCCGATGAATGCAGGGTTTGGGCCGGGTTGCAGCCATACCTGAATTCTCAGGACGACAGAGGAAACACTGAGCGCGACCAGCAGAGGGTCCCCCACCCTTCCTCCCAGCAACTCCACCCCATCACACCCTGGGACGTGGCCTCCCTTCCAAACACTGAACGCTCTAAAGTTTAGAGTGACCGCTATGTAGTTTAAAAATCAAATTTCCACCCAGTCATGTACAAGAGTCTAAATGAATGGGAAGTGTGTTTTGTAAAACAAAGTCGAGCTTTCTCCAAATTCCATTTTAAAAGGAAATAACTGCTAGTCGCGGTGGCTCACACCTGCAATCCCAGCATTTTGGAAGGCCAAGGCGGGTGGATCACGAGGTCAGGAGTTTGAGACCAGCCTGACCAACATGGCAAACCCCGCCTAAAAATACGAAAATGAGCTGGGTGTGGTGGCGTGCGCCTGTAATCCAGCTACTCAGGAGGCTGAGGCAGGAGAATCTCTTGAACCCGGGAGGCAGAGGTTGCTCAAGTGAGCTGAAATCACGCCACCGCACTCCAGCCTGGGCGACAGAGGGAGATTCTGTCTCAAAAATAAATAAATAAAATAACAGGAAATAACTTAGAATGCTGTAAACAGTCATGAGATCTTTCTTCCACAGCCTTGAGGTTTTATGTGAGGAAAGACTGGCAATCACTGGGGGCAGGTGGGGATAAGAAAAGGAGGAGGAAGCCACAGTAGGATGTGCGGGCACAGAGAAGACCCTTGGTTTGAAGGGAAGGCAAGTGATGGGCCTCCCGCGGTCCTGGGGTAACTTTCGCCCCACAGGCCTCTCCTTGCCAGGGCACCTCCCAGGGGGCCTCAGTTCTCCTCCCGGCTGCGTCTCCTCTCTCTGCGGGTCACACGGAATAAATGAAACAAATCTCCCACAACAGCGCTCCCATCATGAGGCATTCTGAAAATTACTGTGTATATAAATGGAGGCCGTTTAGAAACTGGATGCGATTTTCAGTCGGAGTAAATCCTTTCTGTACTTAATGCCAGCATTGCTATAAATTGTTTTCCTGGGGAGAGAACAGCAAGCCTGCCACACCACAACCCCAACAGGCGTGATTTCTTTACTTTTTTTAACTTTTAGAGCGACAGCTATGTAGTTTAAAAATCGAATTTCCACTTAGTAATGTACATGAGTCTAAATTAACAGGGAACGTGTTTGGTAAAACAAAACTGAGCTTCTGCCAAATTCCTTTTTTAAATTTTTTTGAGACAAGAGTTTCGCTCTTGTTGCCCAGGCTGGAGTGCAATGGCGCGATCTCAGCTCACTACAACCTCCGCCTCCCAGGTTCAAGCAATTCTCCTGCCTCGGCCTCCAGAGTAGCTGGGACTACAGGTGTGCACCACCACGCCCAGCTAACTTTTTGTATTTTTAGTAGAGACGGGATTTCACCATGTTGACCAGGATGGTCTTGATCTCTCGACCTTGTGATCTGCTGGCCTCGGCCTCCCAAAGTGCTCCCAAAATGGGAGATGGTGAGGGAAAGGGAGAGACAGAGGCTTGCTAGGTGCCGGGCCCTTGCCCATAGTGGGTCCCACTGGTAGAAGTTAGACCACAGGTGCCGTGCTTTTTGAGAATTTTCCTTAACTATGAGACAGAGCATGAATGTGCAGTCAGGGAAAAAGCAAGGAGAAAAACACAGAAACTTCTTATTTTGCCACTTTTCTCAGGGCACACACTCATCTCTATCCACAGCCTAGGAGATTGCAAAAGTGCCAAGGGAGGGACCAGATCGCCACCTGTGGCGGGCGTGTGCTTCCACCTGCCGTGTGCCCGCTTGCCTTGTTCTCACAGCACCCTCAGATGCCACAGGGCACGGACACCAAGCAGGCAGCGGAGAGAGAACGTGGGAAGAGGGACAGAGCCCCACTGGTTTCTGCTTTGCAATTTGTGATAATCTATGGGTTACTTTATTTGAGATTTCTAAATACATTTTCTTTTTGCTGTTTGTCTGAGGCAGGCTCTTGCTCTGTCGACCAGGCTGGAGTGCAGTGATGTGATCACCACTCACTGCAGCCTCCCAGCTGACACGATCCTCCCACCTCAGCCTCCAGAGTAGCTGGGACTATAGGCACACCACACCACAACAAGCTAATTTTTAAATTTTTAAAAAAGAATTTTTTTTAAATAGTAGAGACGAGGTCTTGCTATGTTGCCCAGGCTGGTCTCAAACTCCCAGGCTCTAGCAATCTTCCTGCCTCAGCTTCCCAAAGTTCTGGGGTTACAGGTGTGAGAATCTATTTCCTCACTTCTTAATTGAGGTGTAACTTACATAAAGGGCACAAGTCATGACAATTTCTTACATAGGTATAGGCCTGTGTGACCACCAACTGCATTAAGACATAGGATGATTCTGGCCTCCAGTGGGCTCCTTGTGTCCTCCCAGTCAGTATCCCCAAGAGGTGACCACTTGTCTAGTCTCCATCACTGTGCATTGGCTTTGCCTGTGTGATTTGTACCTGTGGAGACAGAGACAGAGTTAGACAGATATAGGGAGACATCTCTATATGCGTTAGTTCTTTGGCTTCTTTTGCTCATGGTTGTCTTTGTGATTCATGGCGGATGGTGGTGCATGTAGCAACAATTCACCCTTTTTCTTGGCTGTGTATCATTCCATGATGTGACTCACCACAGGAGGATCGACTGAGCTCAGGAGTTCAAGACTAGGCTACGCAACATGGTGAAACTGGTCTCTACCAAAAAGACAAAAACTTAGCTGGTCATGGTGACGCATATCTGTGGTCCCAGCTACTTAGGCGCCTGAGTGGGGAGGATCGCTTGAGCTCAGGTGACAGAGCATGAGCCAAGATCATGCCACTGTACTGCAGCCTGGGAGACAAGGCAAGATAGTCAAAAAACAAAAACAAAAAAACCACCACACACAAAACCCAAATAAATAACCAAGAAAATAGTTTTAAAAACCAGTAAGGGCTATTGTGAGAATTAAAATAAAATGGCCTAACAGTGAATGGGTGGCTTCTTGTGTAGAGTGATCTGAGGTTGTGACATTAGGCTGAGTTCTGAAGGAGCTTACCACACAGAGGTCTGCGGGCAGAGCATCCCAGGCAGAGCCACAGGTCATGCAAAGTCCCTCAGGCAGGACTAAGCTTGTCATATTTGAGGTGCAGAAACAAGGCCGATTTGTCCAGAGCATGGTGAGTGAACAGAGTGGGTAAGTGTGAGTTAGAGAAATAGCCTGGGGCCATCACAGAGAATCTGTGACTCAGAGACAGGAGTCTGGATTTTTTTCTTAGTGCAGTGGGAAATCTTTGGAAAGCTGGAAACAGGGAGAACTTGATATGCTGCATATTTTTAAAAGGTCACCGGCATGAGGATTTGGCTGGAAGGAAGAGAATGGACTTGGGTGCATTTCAGACATTAATTTCACGAGCAATAAAGACAATTAAAAAAAAAAAAGGAAATCTAGGGAAATTCCTAGAGTTTTGGTTTAAGCAACTCAGTGGATTATGTTGCCTTTTTAAAGATGAGGACACCTCGGGGAGGAGGGCTGGCTGAGCAAGGGAAAGGTAGAATCCGGAGTTCTCTTTCAGCCGGGCGCAGCGGCTGACGCCTGTAATCCCAGCACTTTGGGAGGCTGAGGCGGGTGGATCACGAGGTCAAGAGATCGAGGCCATCCTGGCCAACATGGTGAAACCCCATCTCTACTAATAGTACAAAAAATTAGCGGAGCGTGGTGGTGCGTGCCTGTAGTCCTAGCTACTCGGGAGGCTAAGGCAGGAGAACTGCTTGAAACTGGAAAATGGAAGTCGAAGTGAGCTGGGATCGTGCCACTGCACTCCAGCCTGGCGATAGAGCGAGACTCCGTCTCAAAAAAAAAAAGAGTTCTCTTATGCATAAGTTCATTTGGGATGTATGCAAGGCCAGGCATGGTGGCTCATACCTGGAATCTCAGTGCTTTGGGAGGCCAAGGTGGGTGGATCTCTGGTGGAGCCCAGAAGTTCAAGACTAGCCTGGACAACATGGCAAAACCCCGTCTCTACAACCATTTAAAAAAAAATAACCAAGTATGGTGGTGTGAGCCTGTAGTCCCAGCTACTTGGAAGGTTGAGGTGGGAGGTTTGGTTGAGCCCAGGAGGTTGAGGCTTCAGTGAGCCATGATGGAGCAGCCTGGCCAATAGAGTGAGGGAGACACTGGCTAAAAAAAAAACAAAAAACCCCAGCACGGTGGCTCACACCTGTAATCCCAGCACTTTGGGAAGCCAAGGCAGGTGGACCTCCTGAGGTCAGGAGCTCGAGACCAGCCTGGCCAACAAAGGGAAACCCCGTCTCTACGAAAAATACAGAAATTAGCTGGACGTGGTGTGTGCACCTGTCATCCCAGATACTCAGGAGGCTGAGTCGGGAGAATCACTTGAATCCAGGGGGTGGAGGTTGCAGTGAGCTGAGATGGCGCCAGTGCACTCCAGCCTCGGCGACAGAGTGAGACCCTTTCTTTCTCTCTCTATATACATATATGTGTATATATACACACATATATGTGTATATATGTATGTACACAGATGTATATATAATCTATCACTCTATATATACACATATATATGTGTGTGTACATATGTATATATATATATGGATGCGAAACAATTCCAGTTTTAGTCGAGTATCCTGGGAAAAGAGGTCGGGGCTGAAAATACAGATGTGGGGGATCCTGGGGCAGTGGGGGAAATGTCCTCATCTCTCTGTGAACAGGTTGTTAATTGGGTCCAGTTCGGTGTCCTGTGTGCTGGGCAGCCACTGTCGCACACCAGGCACGTCTTTCACTTCCAGCCTGGCCCAGTCCTGGCAAACACACTACCTGTGACTGTCATTTAGACCAGAGGAAACAAAGATGAACTGGGATCCCAGAGCCCAGGTTTTGAGGACTGGCTCTGATTCCAGGAACCAAAACAAAGGAAAATCACAACTGTCGGTCACCTGTCTGTGGCAGCCCCTGCCAGGTGCTTGCCAGGCTCTCTTTGTTCATTTCCACACCAGACCTATGCGATGATTCTTACTTTTCCCCAGTTTACAGATTAAGACATGGCTCAGGTTGGTAAAATGAGTTCTTCAAGATTGTAAATCAAGCCCAGATCTATTTCTTTCTTTCTTTTTCTTTTTTAGATGGAGTCTTGCTCTGTCTCCCAGGGTGACGTGCAGTGGTGCGATCTCAGCTCACTGCAACTTCTCTCTCCTGGCTTCAAGGAATTCTCCTCCCTCAGCCTCCCGAGTAGCTGGGACTACAGGCGTACGCCACTGCTCCTGGCTAATGTTTTTTGTATTTTTTGTTTTGTTTTGTTTTGTTTGAGATGGAGTCTTGCTCTGTCACCCAGGCTAAAATGCAGTGACACAATCTCAGCTCACTGCAATCTCCACCTCCTGGGTTCAAGTGATTCTTCCACCTCAGCCTCCCAAGTAACTGGGATTACAGGCGCCTGCCACCACGCCTGGCTAATTTTTGTATTTTTAGTGAAGGTGGGTTTTCACCATGTTGGTCAGGCTGGTCTCAAATTCCTGATCTCAAGTGATCCACCCACCTCGGCCTCCCAAAGTGCTAGGATTACAGGTGTGAGCCACCGTGCCCCCCAGATCTGTTTGATGCTGTCTTACTGTATCACCTCTCCTTGCTGCGTGTCCTATGCCAGATTTTTAGTCCCTCTGGGCTAGGGTTTCTTCGTTTATTAAGTGGGACATTAAAAACCGATTACTAGGATGGGTGCCTTAGTGCAGGCCTGTGTAATCTTAGCACTCTGGGTAGGCCGAAGCAGGATAATTGGGTAAGCCCAGGAGTTGAAGATCAGCCTGGGCAATATAGTGAGACCTTGTCCCTACAAAAAATAAACAAAATGAGTTATGGTGATGGATGCCTGTAGTCCCAGCTACTTGTTAGGCTGAGGTGGGAGGATTGCTTGAGCTCAGGAGGTTGACGCTGCAGTGGGCTGTGGTCATGCCACTGCACTTCCAGTCTGGGTGACAGAGTGACGCCCTGCTATTAAAAAAAAACACACACGTTGACTGTTGTGGTCTCATCTAGCTGTAATATTCTGGATTCTGAATGCATTTGAGTGTGTGTATGTTTCAGTTTTCTAAGTGACTTTGAATCTTACTGTAACTGACATGCTTCAGCCAGAGCATGATTCCATGCTTTCCCGGCAAGAGGGGTGAATACCCAGCAGCTGGGGCACCTGGAATGCAGGGGTTTGTTGCTGCGAGCCCCGAGGCGAAAGACCTCTTGGAAGCAGAAAGGATTGTGTCACAGCTACTTTGCTCCCTTTGCCCACAGCGCCTTTCTTTCCCTAGCTCTGGAAAATAGTTCTCATTTTCTAAATCCTTGTGCTTTGAAGACCGAGTCTTCTGGGGAATGTCAAAGGGGTCACAGGGTTAAATATGGAACCGAGTCTGTTCCCTGCTCCCTGCAAAGTCGGCCGCTGTCACCCACCCCAGCTAGGCCTCGTCATCGGGGCTCCCTGCCAGAGGACCGTCATTTCCTTTAGGCTTTGGCAACAGCAAAGGGCAAAGAGCTCTTTCTTACTGACATGGGCCCACCTGGATCCAGAACAGCATTCCGACAGCAGACGGGAAGAGCCGCTCCAGCTGTGTGGCGTGATGTTTGTTCAAAACCTATCTTCAGTGCAAATGTCCTTTGGATGTTGAAATCTCCTATCGTAACTTTTTGATGGTTGTACATTTCTAACATGTCTTAAAACTCTAGCAGGGTGGGCCAGGCATGGTGGCTCATGCCTGTAATCCCAGCACTTTGGGAGGCTGAGGCAGGCAGATCACCCGAGGTCAGGAGTTTGAGACCAGCCTGGCCAACATGGCGAAACCCTGTCTCTACAAAAAATACAAAAATTAGCTGGGCATGGTGGCACACATGTGCAGTCCCAGCTGCTGGGGAGGCTGAGGCAGGAGAATTGCTTCAACCTGGGAGGCAGAGGTTGCAGTGAGCCAAGATCGTGCCATTGCACTCCAGCCTGGGAGCCTGGGTGACAGAGCGAGACTCCATCTCAAAAAAAAAAAAAGCAAAAGCAAAAACAAAACTCTAGCAAGGGCAGTCAACTCTCCCAGTATGCTTAACCAATAATTTCCCTAGGTAAAAGTTACTATTATCTTCTTAATCTATATAAAAGCCCCAGGGTGACTTTCTATCATGAAAGGGTGGTGAATGTGGCGGAGGTTGCAGTGAACAGAGTTAACGCTATTGAACTCTATACTTAAAAATGATTAAAATGGCGAACTTTATCTTATCTTAAATACTTTACCATAATAAAAAAGACAGTGAGGCCTGCATGGTGGCTCATACCTGTAATCCCAGCTACCTTGGGAGGCTGAGGTGGGTGGATCATCTGAGGTCAGGAGTTCAAGACCAGCCTGACCAATATGGTGAAACCCTGTCTCTACTAAAAGAAAAGGTATATTATAATAATAGTAAAACTACAGATGTGACTTGAGATTCCAGGCATGGGAACAGACTGAGGGAAAAACGCAAAGGCCTAGAATTAGAAGCAAATGAAGCTCATTGGGAAATGGTGACCTGGGTGCTGTGAAGTCACAAGGGGCTGGCAGTGGACGAAGCTGGGCAGCTGAGTGGAGGTCAGATCAGGAGAAGCCTGACGTCCTGCAGGAAAGAGGTTGAACCCAGCACAGAAAGGTTTCTAAAGCAGGAAGGAGCATATGGCTGATCAGGTTTGACTGTGGGCAAAATCACTCCAGCAAGTGTGGGGGATTTATGGTCTGAGAACAGGGCTGAAAGCAGTGAGAGAAGCCCACAGGGTCAGGCCAGGCACAGAAGAATAGGCTCTAGCCTGGCTCCCACTCCCCAGCAGCCCCGAGCGTCCCTAAGAGCCAGCGTAAGACACAGGGGACCCACCTGCATCTCGGTTCTGTTACCTGCTTTAGCACGAGCTTTATCTGCTCGAACAGGAGCCCACATGTCCTCCTTGGGACTTCCCTGGATACCAAGTCCCTAAACTGGGGAGGAAGCCCACGTAGAAATTAGCTTAGTGCCGTAATCTCAGCATTTTGGGAGACCGAGGAGGGCGGATCGCATTAGGTTGGGAGTTCGAGACCAGCTTGACCAACATGGAGAAACCCCCCTTCTCTGCTAAAAACACAAAACTAGCCGGGCGTGGTGGCACATGCCTGTAATCCCAGCTACTCGGGAGGTGGAGGCAGGAGAATTGCTTGAATCTGGGAGATGGAGGTTGCAGTGAGCCAAGATCGCGCCATTGCACTCCAGCCTGGGCAACAAGAGCGAAACTCTGTCTTGAAAAAAAGAAATTAGCTTAGTGATAAAAATCATCTGCGTGAACCCTGGATGCTCTAACCTAAATGTCTACCTCCCTGGCAAGGTCTGCTGGGGGTGTAGCAAAAGAAGGGTGTTTTCTTCCAGTCTGAAAATTCTGATGGCCTCCCTTTCGCATGAGGAGTGAGTTCCGAAAGAACAGGCTTCCACCTGCTGTGTCAGGGCTCCTTGCCCGTCCCATCCCTGACACTCCTCCCCGGGCTGACCCAGTGCCCACAACTCCCAGCTCCCAGCTCCCACTCCTGTCAGCAGGACGTTCTGCTCCTAACCCCCAGAGGCCGCTTCTTCTGTCTGCTTTTCTCCGGGTGCTCCCAGATACGGTTCCCTGCCAGCAGCCTCCCCACTTTAAGACCCTATAAACTCAGTCACCTGGGCCCCAGCTCCATGTTCAGTGCCCTCATGTCGCTAGCCTGAAATCAGCGAGAGTGGCGGTATTACAACACAGACATCTGCAGACACCGCACATCAGAGCTTTTATTTCTGGAGAGCAGCTGTCACCCGCATCCGTGCACCACCGACAGGCCTTCTGGTTCTTGTAGACAGACTCCTGCAAGAAAAAAACTGATCCCACAGTGCCAGGCAGGGCTTCATTTCTCAGACAGCCACGAGGTCCCACGCACCTCAGGAGGCGGGGCCGGTGCTCCCTGACATTGTCACGCTTCTCATCCTACCCATGTGGTGGGGCTAATTTATGGAGGTAGCTCAGTACACAAAGACATTCCGCAGGCTCCTGTGGAATTCTTGAACTAGAGCTTTGAACCCTTCAGCAGGAAGGATTGTGTGTGCAGTTCAAGAATGAGGAAGTTGGCCGGGCGCAGTGGCTCACGCCTGTAATCCCAGCACTTTGGGAGGCCGAGGTGGGCAGATCACGAAGTCAGGGGATCATCAGCTGGCCAACATGGTGAAACCGCATCCCTAAAAAATAGCTGGGTGTGGTGGCGTGTGCCTGTAATCCCAGCTACTCGGAGGCTGAGGCACGAGAATTGCTTGAACCCAGGAGGCGGAGGTTGCCGTGAGCTGAGATCTCGCCTCTGCACTCTGGCCTGGTAACAGAGCAAGACTCCATCTCAAAAAAAAAAAAAAAAAAAAAGAGTGGGGATGCTGTTTCCCATAACTGCCAACCCATGTCCTCCCAGGTTCCTGAGGTTCAAATGCAGGAGCTGCTGCCCTAGACCCATCACAGGCCTCTGGACTGCAGTCGAGACGCGTTACATATGCTGTGTAGGCTGTCTGAGCTCGTGAGCATCTCGGAGTTAAACTGGAAAGGCCAGAAAGGTGTTAACCAGAAACAAAAACGTTGTCATCAGTTTGGTTTGACTGTATTTCACTGTTTAGCATTTTTTTTTTTTTTTAGAGGTGGGGTCTCACTCTATCGCCCAGCCTGGAGTGCAGTGATGTGTCATAGCTCACTGCAGCCTTGACCTCCCAGGCTCAAGTGCTGCTCCTGCGTCAGCGCACTGAGTAGCTGGGCCGACAGTGGGTACCCTCATCCCTGCAGAGCTTCTTATTTTTGTAGAGACCGGGTCTGGCTATCTTGCCCAGGCTGGTCTCTGACTCCTGAGCTCAAGCGATCCTCCCCTCTTAGCCTCCCAAAGTGCTGGGATTTCAGATGTGAGCCACAGCACCCATTGTTCGCTGTTTGATACATTTAAGATCTTGTACATGATTATTAATGATGATTGCTTTTGTCATTCAGTGTGTGCGATTTTCCAAAGATGACACTTTGAATCTCCAGCTCCTGCCCCCTCATGTGTGTTGAATTGTCCCCGTCCCTCCCCACTGACAGGCTGAAGTCCTGAGCCCCAGTACCTCAGAATGTGGCCTCATTTGGGAATCGGGTCATTGCAGATGGGATTAGTTGAGATGAGGGCATACTGGAATAGGCGGGTCCCAAATCTTATAGGACTAGTGTTCTTATAAAAGGGGGAAATTTGGACACAGGGAGAATGCCACATGTACGTGAAGCTGGCCATCTACAGCCCGGGAGAGACACCTGGAACCATCTTCTCTCACAGCCCTCAGAACTGGAACCAACTCTGCCCACACCTTGAATACAGACTCCAGCCTCCGGGACTGCGACACAGCACACGTCTGCTGATTTAGCCAAACAGCTAATGGCACTTTCTGACAGCAGCACTAGCTAACCAACACGCTCCTCCCCCAAAGGTACTTTTTCATTTGTGCCCCACCAGGATTTGCAGACAAGCAAAATCGTCATGGTTCTCTAACGCCTCAGAATGTTTTCTTCCCTAGATCACCTTTTAAAATTATTATTACTATTATTTTTGAGACAGGGTCTCGCTCTGTGGCCCAGGCTGGAGTGCACTGGCACGATCTCGGCTCACTTCAGCCTCTGCCTCCCAGGTTCAAGCAGTTCTTCTACCCCAGCCTCCAGAGTAGCTGGGACCACAGGCACTCGCCTCCATGCCCCGCTAATTTCTGCATTTTTAGTAGAGATGGGCTTTCACCATGTTGGTCAGTCTAGTCTCAAACACCCAACCTCGTGTTCTGCCTGTCTCGGCCTCCCAAAGTGCTGGGATTACAGGCGTGAGCCACCGCGCCCGGCCTTAAAATTATTACTTACCTTGAGGGAAAACTGAAAGATTGCAATGCCATCCACAATTATGATTAGTCCCAACCATTCAAAGGTTAAAAAACTGATGTCATAAAAATAAAGAACCTTAAGACGCATTAAACTCTAAACTGCTCGGCAGCTGCTGCTTGTTGGTGGACGCGCAGATTTGCCACAGTTGGAGTCACTGGCCGCGTGCTGTCTTGTGTTTGTCACTTCACATCGCTTGATAGAAATATTTCCACGTAGTGACATTTCATATTCTTATTTAAGTAGCGTCTTACTAGTCATTTGCTGTATTCTCATTTTTCGCTGCATCTTTGTGTAACTTACTTCTTAACTCCATTTAAACTATTTCCTCGGGGCATGTACGGGCAGAGTCCTGGATTCCAGTTCTGGCCTCTGTCATGCGGAACCCTAGACTGAGCCGATCTGTGGTTTCTCCAGAAAGAAAAATGACGCGTGCGGGTTTCTCCCTCCCCTTGACGTCATTTCGTTTGATCCTTTGTAATGATTTTCCCTAGTTTGGAAAACTTGCCCTAGTCTGAACGCTGCTTTCGCGTTTCTTTACGACTCCCCGCACTCTAAGCATCCGGCTCAGTTTCCTGCTTTACCGGGACCCCAGACACCTGCGCCCTCGCCGCCAGCGGTGTGCAGCCGGGTGCAGGTGTTGTTGCAGCGGCGCCCGCCAGGGGGCGGCGCAGGCTCGGCATTGGCTGCGGCATCCCACAATGCACCGGGCTCTGGGGCCTGAAAGACGGTCTTGAATCCAGCTGCGAGGCCCCGAGGAGGCGGGGCCAGGAGCTGGCAGGGGCGGGGCCTCCGAGGAAAGGGCCGGGAGCCGCCGTGGAGGCGGGAGACGGGGCGTTAGGGGGCGGGGCCAGGAGCCGCCGAGGGGCTCTGGGCGGGGCATTCGGAGGCGGGGCCAATAGACGTCACCCCGGCGGTGGGCGGGGATTTCGGGGCGTGGCCGGGAGCCGCCGAGGGGGCGGTGGGTGGGACCGGGAACCGGAGGGGGCGGGGCTGCCCAGGAACCGGGGGCGGGGCATAAAGGGCGGGGCCATGGAGAGGGAGGGGTCGGGGCCTCAGGGGGCGGGGTCGTGACGAGGGCGGGGCCGGGCCGCTTGGGCTGTCGCCCGCCGCAGTGGCCGCCGCTGGAGACCGCGGGACCTGGCGCTGCAGCGAGGTAGGGGCTCTTCGGGATCGTCCTTTTCGGGGGTGGGCAGTGTTTTCTTCGTCGTGCCAATGGGAGAAGCGGCGAGCTGCTAAAATTTAGAGACGGCTTCGCGCTTCTGGCCGAAGCCCGGGCTTTGCCCCAGGGATCGATTTTAAAACTCTTTGTCTGGCCTCGAGGTCCTGCCCGCGGGCCGGGCGTGGGGCGCCCTGCTCTGGGCGTCTGGGGCGGGCGATTGCAAGCTCGCGGTCTGTGCCTCCTGCCTCGAGGGTGGACGTGAACTCCTGGATGGGTTTCTGCAGAGGCAGGAATGCGTGAGAGCGGGGAGAGTGTGGCTGTCATAGGGGTCCGTGTCACACTGTGGGCGGGGGCCCCGACCCCTGCCGCGTCGGGTACCGGGTGGCGGCGTCTGCCACGCTCCCGCCTCGCGCGCTGTCAGGAGGCGCTGTCCCGAGGGTGAGCCCGTGCCGTGGGTGCCCTCTCGTCCCTGCAGCCCCAAACACGCCTACCACAGAGGACACCACTGTATGCGGCCCCCGAAGCCGTACCCGCGAGCCCCTCAGCACAGCTGACTTTAATTTGGGATCCTACAATTTGAGCTTTTCAAAGTTAAGTTTGGCAAATTGGAAGCCCGAGAATAGGGAACGCTCGGAATGCTGAAGGTTGTTGGTGTCTGTCCTCAGCCTGTTTCTGGGTCACCCTGCGGGGCTCCATCCGTTCACTCTCATCCCTTGGTAAGAATGTCCCGCCCTGAAGGCTCCAGGCTGACGCTCTAAGGTGACCCCATCTTTGCCTACTTTTCAAGGGTTGGCAACGCACGTGTTTCTTTTGATCCTTATCCCCCACGTAACATAATTCATGTTTTTAAAGGTATGTTTTTATTTAAAACATTCCACCATATATTTTCATTGCCATAAATACAAACTGGTTGATTTTACTTGTGAACTCCTTTAAGCGTTTAGTAATAAAGGTTGTAATTAGGAGAACGGAAAGATATTCATCAGGTAAACACGATCCTCCTTAACAAATTGCTCATCGTAAAAGACTGCAGATGGGAAATCAGGCAAGCTTGGTTTAAAAACATCTCTGCCTCTGAGAAGGTTGAACTATTAAAATTACATTTATTGTTCATTCCAAGTCTAAAATGCTAGCAGTGAACTCAGATTCCTTTTTTGCTAGATGTTCATACCTGTTGACTTGAGATAATAAAAAATAAGAAAATTCTCCCTATCCCCAGAACTGAAGAAAATTCTTTCAAATTTTTCTCACCTTACCTATCCCCGGGGAAAGGAGTTAAGTCTCAGAGTTGTTGAGATCCTGAATATTTTGTTAAGCTAAATTCCTACGGGTCCCTAATGAACTCTGAGTACTTTCCTCTGGAATTATCAGTTCTTTTTCAAAATGTGAAATTATGAGTTGCCCAATACATACACTAGTTCCCATCTCACGTTAATATTCATTTAAAAACATTGTGAGGCCGGGTGTGGTGGCTCACACCTGTAATCCTAGAACTTCAGGAGGCCGAGGTGGGAGAATAGCTTGAGCTCAAGAGTTCAAGACCATCCTGGGCAACATGGCAAAACCTCATGTCTACAAAAAAATTAAAAAATTAGCCGGGTGTGGTAGCAAGTGAGTGCCTGTGGTTCCAGCTACTCAGAAGGCTGAGGTGGGAGGATCACTTGAGCCTGGGAGGCCGAGGTTGCAGTGGACAGACACCACCCGACTGCACTCCAGCCTGGGTGATAGAGACCCTGTCTCAAAAAATAAAAATCATTGTGCATTTGTGAGTAAAATGAAACAAATCTTAAAGATTAAAAATGAGAAAAAAAATAGCTTGATAGATTTAAAAGATTTTAACGATTTAAAGATTAAAAATTTAAAGATTTAAAGATTAAAAATCCTTAAAAGATTAAAAACAAGAAAAAATTAGTATGTTAGTGATTACCATTTTGACTTCCTGGAGTGACAGTAAACCCAAAAGATAAAAGCAAAATCTAGTCATTAATAGTCACCGACACCATAAGAACTCAAAGGCACCATTTGAAGCTTAAAAGGAAGAGACATGTTAAATTCAGACAATAATTTTGCACAGCAGTTTGCAAACATCAGTAAGCTGGTAGACTCAAGTGATTCCTACAGAAAGACACACTGAGATCAAGAAATTTAAATACTAATTCATGGGCTCACTAAAAACATAAGGAGATGGAATGTCTCCAACATCAACTGTAAATACACACACTTTAGGTTAATTTAAAAAACACTTGACCCACTGTTTTTTACAACCTCCCAGTGCCCGTAACGCTTCCAAAAAGGCACAGCTGGCATAGTTCTTCTAAAGGAGCTAAACTCAAAACTGAGCTGTAGTTACAGACTGGCACTTAGAGGAGTTAACACAAACAGGTGACTGACTCATCACTTACTCATTTCTTCTGCGGATTATTTACCTACTAAGTGCAAGACGGGACTCATAGCTTTAGCTCACTCCTAGTGAAAACACTGCGTGTAGGATCCGTTAATGGAGGCTGTGTCATCAGGATCCCAGAAATAGGGGCCCAGCGTATTTCTTAGACACTGATGAAACAAGCATCTCTCAGAAGAACCATAAAGACATGAGTAGCTCGGTGTTAAAACACATCATTTATTTTGAAGGGAAAAAGGGGAGAGAAGAACAACAGAGAGGAACTGGGAGCATTTCCTCTGTGGCTTCCACCTTTGTGGTACCAGTTAAAAAAAGTTCTGGCTCTGTGTGGTGGCTGACGCCAATAATCCCAGCACTTCGGGAGGCCAAGGTGGGTGGATTATGAGGTCAGGAGATCGAGACCATCCTGGCCAACATGGTGAAACCCCGTCTCTACTAAAGATACAAAAATTAGCTGGGTGTGGTGGCGGGCGCCTGTAGTCCCAGCTAATCAGGAGTCTGAGGCAGGAGAATCGCTTGAACCCAGGAGGTGGAGGTTGCAGTGAGCTGAGATGGTGCCACTGCGCTCCAGCCTGGCGACAGAGCAAGACTCTGTCTCAAAAATTAAAAAATACAAATAAAAAAACCTAGGAATTGAGTATTATTAGCCCACTTCCCAGAAGTGTATACTAAGGGCAGAGGCGGAATGAGCCCCAGGTGCAGCCTTTCATACAGGGCTCAGTCTGAACAGCAGGTGGGTCCTTGCCTCTGAAGACTGAGGCACGACAGCCCTTCCAGGGAAGCCCACACCTCACACCTCAGCGTGGGAGTGAGACTGCAGCGCCTGGCTTCTCAAGCAATGCTGTTTATGCCTTTCAAAGTCACTGACTGATCCCAGCACTGTGGAAGGCTGAGGCACGTGGATCATTTGAGACCGGGCAATGTGGCAAACCCATCTCTACAAAACATGCAAAAATCGGCCTGACGTGGTGGTGTGTGCATGTTGTCCCAGCTACTGGGGGTGCCGCGATGGGGGGATCACTTGAGCTGAGGAGGTGGAGGCTGCAGTGAGCTGTGATTGCATCACTGCATTCCAGCCTCAGAGACCCTGTCTCTAAAAACAAAGGCTCCTTGAAGAAGGAAGATAGCTTAGAAATTATGGAAAAAATGAAACATAGAATTATCATGTGATCAGCAACGCCACTTCTGGGTTTAAACCCCAAAGAACTGAAAGCAGGGATTTGAGTAGCTATTTGTACATCCATGTACCTAGCAATGTTCTTTTTTTTTTTTTTTTTGAACATAAACTCAAGATTTTATTGTCTTCATAAAAGATGACACTTAGAACTGGATCACTTGGCCCTTTCTCTTCTTATCTCCTCCCAGTTCAAAATGTTTGCATCTTTTAATAGCCAGCATTCTCTTAGATCTGCAGTTGGGCTCAACGTACTCGAGCCTTAGCACAATCTTCTTTGTAGTTTTAGTCTTTTTCTGGAAAATCGGCTTAGTTTGCCCACCATAGCCACTCTGCTTCCTGTCATAATGCCGCTTTCCCTGGGCATACAGAGAATCCTTGCCCTTCTTGTACTGTGTTACTTTGTGGGGTTGGTGCTTGCTACACTTCTTACAGAAAGTCCGGCGGGTTTTAGGAATGTTCACCATGTCTGCGTGAGCACTACCGGCACGAAAAAGCAGCAGTGTTCTTTACAATAGCCAAAAGGTGGCTGTAGCCTCAGTGTCCAGGGACAGACGAATGGATAAGAAAACGTGTCAATACAAACAATGGAATATTATTCAGTCTAAAAAAGGAAGTTCTGACACATGCTACAACATGGATGAGCTTTAAGGACATCACACTAAGTGAAATAAGCCAGTCACAAAAGGGCAGACACTGTATGATTCTACTTGTATGAGGTCCCTAAGGCAGTCAAGTTCATAGAGACAGAAATATGGGGGTTTCCAGAAGCTGGAAGAGGAGTGGGGAGTTAGTGTTTAATGGGTGCAGAGTTTCAGCCTGAGAAGATGAAAAAGTTCTGGAGAAAGATGATGGTGACGGTTACACAACAATGTAAACAGACCTAATGTTGTAGACTGTTACACTTCAAATGGTGAATATACGCCAGGCGCGGTGGCTCACCCTGTAATCCCAGCACTTTGGGAGGCTGAGGCGGGTAGATCATGAGGCCAGGAGTTCGAGACCAGTCTGGCCAACATAGTGAAACCCCGTCTCCACTAAAAATACAAAATATTAGCTGGATGTGGTGGTGATTGCCTGTAATCCCAGCAACTCGGGAGGCTGAGGCAGGAGAATCAGAGGACCTAGGAGGTGGAGGTTGCAGTGAGCCAAGATCACGCCAGGCAAGAGTGTGAGACTCTCAAGAAAAGAAAAAGATGGTTAAGATAGGCCAGATGTGGTGACTAACACCTATAATCTCAGCACTTTGGGAGGGCAAGACAGGTGGATTGCCTGAGGTCAGGAGTTCAAGACCAGTCTGGCCAACATGTTGAAACCCCATCTCTACTAAAAACACACAATCCAGGTGTGGTAGCATGAGCCTGTAATCCCAGCTACTCGGGAGGCTCAGGCAGGAGGATCGCTTGAACCTGGGAGGCAGAGGTTGTAGTGAGCTGAGATCGCACCACTGTACTCCAGGCTGGGAGACAGAGTGAGACTCCCTCTCAAAAGGTTAAGATAGCTGGGCATGATGGCTCACACCTGTAATCCCAGTGACTCAGGAGGCTGAGGCAAGAAGACCATTTGAGCTGAGGCTGAGACTACATTGAGCTATCACTGTGCAGGGCTCCAGCCTGGGCAACAGAGGAAGAGCGCGTCTCTTAAATAAAAGATGGTGAAAATGGGCAATTTTATGTTCAGTCTATTTTGCCACACACATAAAGTCCCATGGAACGTCACATTATCAGATTCCCAAGGTCTAGGAGCTTGTGACAAATGTGTTTTTTGAGACAGAGTCTCACTCTGTTGCCCAGGCTGGAGTGCAGTGGCACAATCTCTGCTCACTGTAATCTCCGCCTCCCGGGTTCAAGCGATTCTCCTGCCTCAGCCTCCCGAGTACCTGGGACTACAGGTGCACACCGTCATGCCCAGCCACGTTTTGTATTTTTTGTAGAGATGAGCTCTCACGGTGTTGGTCAGGCTGATCTCCAACTCCTGGCCTCAAGCAATCCGTTTGCCTCAGCCTCCCAAAGTGCTGTGATTACAGGTACGAGCCTTTATGCCCAGCCGACAGATGTGTGATAAGGAAGACAGGAATATGCAACTGGGAAGATTAAAATGGGCATCTCCTAGAACCCAGCCCAGGGAAAGAATGCTGGCTGGATTCCTGGAGGACAAATCATAGAATGAGAAGCTGGAAGGTGGCAGAGACAGCATTTAGTTCAACTTCCTCTTTTTATAGATGAGAATAGTGAGGCCTGAGTGATCCAGTGACTACCTAGGGTCACTGAGCAACTTCAGGCAAAGGGAGGGTGTGAAACCAAAACCTGTCCACCCTCCCCTGCCCGCACCCTCCCCTCCCATTCCTCCTGAAGGACAACCAGTGCCTGGTACTGAGAAGGAATCTCTGGGCTGACCGACAAAGCTGTGCTCTAGCTTGCTTTCCAAGCAGAAAACAAACTGAGTTTTCCATCTCCATCAGCCTTGCTACAGCACACTGATAGACCTACCATGCCTGAAGAGATTTGGGTGCTCAGAATTTGGTGTTTTCTTGCTGGCTGTCTAGGTCTCATGGTGGGAAAGTGGTGATGTTAGAGTTAGTTCGTTCATTATCAAATGTTTGAGGGCCAATGATGTGTCAAATATCCTCTCCAATTTCCAGTTTTTCTGTCTAGTAACAACCGACAGCCGTCTGCCATCTTTATTCTAGATGTTCTACCAGTTGCCCTTGGCCATAAACTCCTGTTATATAAGCCTTCATTGACTCCTGGATGGGGTCACTCGGGAATAGGGGGAGGAAATATCACATGAAGGTGGGAGGTGCCAAATGCCAGAGAGAGTTTCAGTTCCATCAAGGAAGCCACCCAGAGTTATGGGATTCCAATTCGGACGTGTGCCTAGGGGCTTGAAGATGCAGGACTGGAATCCTGTTTGTGTAACTCACTCTGGCAGAGACCAGATATGGGGATTCCCTGGAGGTCTTAATGCCTGCATAGAAATTCAGAGTGATACATGCAGCAGAAAATGCAAGACAGACTAAAAAGAGAGATATTCAGAGATGCAAAGAGAGAGAGATGTGGAAGAGAGTACAATCTGGAAGAACCACAGTTTTCCTGGAATGACATCCCCATCCTGTAGCCTCAAAGGATAAAGCCAGGTTGACTCTTCACAACAATGCATAAAGGTGGATAGAGCCTCTTTTCTTTTTTAATTGATGTGGTTTGGCTATGTCCCCACCCAAATCTCATCTTGAATTGTAGCTCCCATAATCTCCACATGTCATGGGAGGGACCTGGTGGAAGGTAATTGATACCTGCAGGCAGGTTTTTCTGGTGCTGTTATGATAGTGAGTAAGTCTCATGAGAGCTGATGGTTTTATAAAGGGCCATTCCCCTGCACACACACTCTTGCGAGCTGCCATGTAGGATGTGCCTTGGCTCCTCCTTCGCCTTCCACCATGATCATGAGAGCTCCCCAGCCATGTGGAAGTATGAGTCCATTAAACCTCTTTTTCTTGATAAATTACCCAGTCTCGGGTGTATCTTTATTGGCAGCACTACTATACATTAACCCTCTATTTATACCTGCCTGCTTCCAGGAGACTTGAGTTGTAGAATACAAGATAAAACATAAAAAATAAGGCACTAGGGTAGTTTAATAAAACAACTACCAGCTTTGAAACCACTTACGAAACTCTGGGACCTTGCAAAAATTACCTAACTACCAGAATGTTGCATTTCCTCATCTGTAAACTGCAGATAACAACAACTTTACAGAGTTGTTAGGAGAATTAGAAATCCATTAATGTTTTCATTCTGCACTTTCGCTGAGTGCCACGTTAGTAGCAATACTGTGTTAGGAGCAGGAAAGGTAAGGATGGGTAAGACACGGTGCCTGCCCTTGAGAAGCTTATAACTGGGGCGAGGGAAGATGGATACGTAAATAGACAAGTAGGTGAGGTGTCAAAGATTTCTACTGAAAATGCATATGGGAAAGAAGGTATGTCAGGAAATGCGTGCCGAAGGAAGGAAGACATGTGAGGTGTGGCATGGTGCCAGGCGTAAAGGAGACACACAGTAGATGCTAGCTGTTTTTAAAATTATAAAAGTGATCAAAGCAGTGAAGCAGAAGTAAATCCCATAGTACACCTGAGAGGAGATGTCTTGGCAGAGAATTTGGCTTTAAATTTCTTAGAAGCCACAAAAGAAAAGGAAACAGGTTGGGTGACATCATTTTCTTATTCTAGCAAGAGAAAGTACACAGATTCAACTTTAGAGAGGACATGTTTTTTTCTGGAGTTAAATCAAGGAAAGATTTATCACATGGGCTCCCTTGAATATAATTTTGAATCTGTGAACAGTACCATCAGTAACATTTTATGGACAGCTCTGATGGTTTTTAGACCACCGCACTCTGGTGGAAGCTATCTGGAGTTATGACTGATGTGTAAAGTGGTTTACTGTTAGAATCCTGGCGTGCTAGGATTCTGGGAGAGTCACTTTCAGGAAGTTACCTGGTGATGAGTCATCAGAAGAACCTGGAGAAGTGAGAGGATTGGAAAATTCTCATTGTTCTGAGCTCAGTTATTTTCTCTGTACTATGGGGCAGAGGATCCCTTGGCATGGAATAAGAGCTAAGTGGTGCAACAGGCGTTGAAGTGTTGAAACAAGAATAGAAAAAGTCCTGTGCTAATCCTGACACAACATAGCAGGCTCGGAGGATGATAACGCCTGCTACTGATGGGGAGACTAAGGATTAGCAACCAACCAGGAAATTCGCTTCAGATAAACTAAACAGGAGGTAGGATGATGTTGTGGAAAAGGCATGGACTTTGAAGTCAGGTATATCAGGTTCAGATCCTGGGTCTGCTAGTTGCTAGCCATGTAGTTTCACAAAGTACTTAATTTTCTGATCCTCAATGGGATATTAAGCATTATGTTGGGCCGGGCGTGGTGGCTCATGCCTGTAATCCCAGCCCTTTGGGAGACCAAGGCAGGTGGATCACCTGAGGTCAGGAGTTTGAGACCAGCCTGGCCAACATGGTGAAACCCCATCTCTATTAAAAATACAAAAATTAGCCGGGAGTGGTGCAACGCCTATAATCCCAGCTATTTGGAAGGCAGAGGCAGGAGAATTGTTTGAACCCATGAGGCGGAGTTTGTTGTGAGCCGAGTCATGCCATTGCACTCCAGCCTGGGCGACAAGAGCGAAATCCGTTTCAAAAAAAAAAAAAAAAAGTTATGTTTCTTAGTTTTGCCAATTAAAGATAATGTATATAAGCAATAATAATGGTAATAATAATAATGAATGCTGACACTCATTGAGACCTTAGTGCAGGCCCTCTGCTAAATGCTTTACCTGCATTATCTCATTTATTCTTTTTTTTTTCTTTTTTTTGAGATGAGGTCTTGCTCTGTTGCCCAGGCTGGAGTGCAGTGGCACGATCTCAGCTTGCCATAACCTCTGCTTCCCAGGTTTAAGGGATTTTCCTGCCTCAGCCTTCCAAGTAGCTAGGATGACAGGCACGCCACTATACCCAGCTAATTTTTGTATTTAATAGAGATGACTTTCATCATGTTGGCCAGGCTGGTCTCGAACTCCTGACCTCAGGTGATCTGCCTGCCTCAGCCTCCCAAAGTGCTGTGATTATAGGTGTAAGCCACCACGCCCAGCCACATTTATTCTTAATAGCAGCTCTCTGTGGTGCATACTACCTGGCAACTAGAAGATGCTCAGCAGATGCTATATATTAGTATCATCTGTTTCAAATTAATAAATACTAAAAATATTAAATCCGGCCCGTTGTCTGTTTTTGTGCTCCATGAGCTAAGAATGGTGTGAAAAGTTTTAACTGGTTGGGGAAAAACTTAAAATAGAGGCGGGGTATGGTGGCTCACACTTGTAATCTCAGTTCTTTGGGAGGCTGAGGCAGGAAGATCACTTGAGGCCAGCATTTTAAGACCAGTCTAACATAGGAAGACCCATTTCCTCAAAAATTTAAAAAATTAGGCAGGTGTATTGGTGCATGCCTATATTCGCAGCTACTCAGGAGGCTGAGGTGGGAGGATCTGCACTCCAGCCTGGGCAACAGAGTGAGACCCTGTCTGTAAAAAAAAAATAAATCAGGCAAGGTGTGGTGACTCACTCTTGTAATCCTAATTTGGGAGGCCAAGGTGGGCGGATCTCTTGAGGCCAGGAGTTTGATACCCGCCTGGCCAACGTGGTGGAACCCCACCTCTACTAAAAAATACAAAAATTTGCTGGGGGTGGTGGTGTGCCTGTAGTTCCAGCTACTTGGCAGGCTGAAGCGTGAGAATCACTTGAACCCAGGAGGTGGAGGTTGCAGTGGGTTGTGATTATCCTACTGCACTCCAGCCTGGGTGACAGAGCGAGACCGCGTCTCAAAAAAAAGAAAAAAAGGAGTAATATTTTATGACATATGAAAATGATATAAATTTAATTTTCAGTGTTTATAAATAAAGTTTCCTTGGAATACATTCATGCGCTTTTGTTTACATGCCATCTGAAGCCTAATCTGCAGTGGTTGTGACAGATACGAATGGCCTGCCCAGCCCAGCATGTTTACTACGTGGCCCTTGACAGAAAACGTTCGCTGATCCCTGATTCAGAACAAGACCTACAGGGGCAGCTACAGAACTGAAACTCAGCCGACTTCTGTGTAAGCAACATCGCCAGGGCTGACTCTTCAGACATGGGATCCGGAAGGAGCGGAAATCCCATCTGCCCCCTCGTTGGGACCAACGGCTGGTGCTAGGCAGGCCCGGCGCCCACGTGGGCCAGGGTAAGGAGAGAAACAAGGCTGGGACCAAGCCCATCTGGGGCCAGAACTCAGTGGAGCAGGCTGAGAAGTCTGGATCTCTGAGCTTTTTGTTTGTACGCTTTCGTATTTGTTTGCTTTTCCCTTTGTGTTTTAGCAGAAATTCTCTTTTAGACCTCTAGTCTTATGTAAGCTAAAGCAAGGGGGAGACATGATTGATTCACCTCTGGGCCAGGATAGAGTCCAGACTTCTTTGTTGTTCTTAAGCCATGCGGTGTCTGGCTGGTCCCTGTCAATTCCTTGTTGGGGTTCTCCTGCTGATCGCTCCCTCTGCCCTGGCTCTGCTCAGGCTGTGCAGCTCACAGCACCCCAGAGGAAGCTTGCTGCACCCCTCATGCTGTTTTATTCTCTGCGATTCCTTCTGTTCCCCACACCTACACACCTTCCCAACCTGGCAGAATCCTTAGCCTTCAAGATTCTGCTGAAGTGCCACCTCTTCCTCCGGGAGGCCCTCCTTGGTTCTTTCTTTTTTTGAATTGGAGTCTCTGTTGCCCAGGCTGGAGTGCAGTGGTGCAGTCTCAGCTCACTGCAACCTCCACCCTCTGGGTTCTAGTGATTCTCCTGCCTCAGCCTCTGGAGTAGCTGGGATTACAGGCAGGTGCCACCACACCCAGCTAATTTTCTGTATTTTTAGTAAAGACGGGGTTTCACCATGTTGGCCAGGCTGGTCTTGAACTCCTGACGTCAGGTGATCCGCTTGCTTCGGCCTCTCAAAGTGCTGAGATTACAGGCGTGAGCCTGGCCAACGTCTGCCTTTTTGCTGCACTCTCCCTCTTATCCTACCACATGTCCCTCTGCATGGGCAGTGTCCACTGTCGATTCTTTCCCATTAGAGATGGCGTTGTAAGCTTAGCACCCCACACAGCTCCTGGCCATGGTAACCTAGAGTGTGTGAAGGCTGAAAAGGAGGATCGGAGTCCTCTGAAGGAGCAGGAGGGACCAAGAGGAATGAACTTTCTACCTCAAGAACTAGAAATTCCTCAATAAAAGGCGATGCAGATAAATGGGAACTCAAGCAAGGAAGGCCTAGGGTGCAATGTTCCTGCCTGGGCTTTTTCCTTTTCCTTTATGAAGGGTATTGAATAATTCAGTAGGAAATACCCATAACTATAAAAGACAGAAAACACTAAGCAAGGAATGGTGGCACGCACCTGTAGTCCCAGCTACTCGGGAGGTTGGGGCATGAGGATCACCTGAGCCCGGGAGTTTGAGACCAGCCTGGGCAACATAGCAAGACCCGTCTCTTAAAACAAAAAATTTTCAAAATTATCTGGGTTCAGTAATGTGCAGCTGTAGTCACAGCTATTCAGGAGGCTGAGGTGGGAGGATCACTTGAGGCCAGGAATTCAAGACCAGCCTGGGCAATATAGTGAGATCCCCGAATCTACACACACAGACACAGACACACCCACCCACCCACACACACACACACACACTATTCAAACAGAATATTCATGTACTACCTTATAGCACAAGGCTACATTGTAATTCAGAGAAGACATTTCCAGGAGGGGTGAGACAATATTATCCAACAACTTTGTTGATGATAAAATATAAAGACAGAATTTTCTTTTTTTTTTTTTCAATAGATGGGGTTTGGCCATGTTGGCCAGGCTGGTTTTGAACTCCTGAGCTCAAGCAATCTGCCCACCTAGTTTCTCCAAGTGCGAGCATTACAAGCATGAGACACTGCACCCTGCCAAGGATAGAATTTGAAAAATACAAATGTTGACCCAGCATGGTGGCTCACACCTGTAATCCCAGCACATTGGGAGGCTGAGGCAGGTGAATCACCTGAAGTCAGTAGTTCAAGACCAGCCTGGGCAACACAGTGAAACCGTGTCTCCACTAAAATACAAAAAATTAGCCAGGTGTGGTGGTGTGTGCCTGTAGTTCCAGCTCCTTGGGAGGCTGAGGCAGGAGAATCAACTGAACCCAGGAGGCGGAGATTGCAGTGAGCCGAGATCACACCATTGCACTTCAGCCTGGTCGACAGAGTGAGATTCCGTCTCAAAAAAAAAAAACCAAAAAACAAAAAACAAGTGTCTAAACTTGGCCAGGAGACAAGATCTTTCAAGTACAGATGTCTCACATGAGCTCTTATCACTTGCAACGGAATCTTGTCACAAGACAAGGAAGGATTTGGGGCTGGAAGGATCTTATCTAATAGTCTCTTGGTATCTGCTCTCTCTGAGGGCAATATCTGCCCTTAAGAAAATTGTTATCTGTAACTTTGATCTCAACTGAGTGATTGCTGAGCTCTCAAGACCTTTAACTTATAAGCACATTCTGAGTTGTTTTTTTCCTGCTCTCTCTCTAGCCTGGGAATCCTTTCGGCCACTTTGGGCATGTTTTGAGTTCCTAGGGTGGCAGATCGCCATCACCTTGGCCATCTACTCTGCAGAAAATTTAGTGTTATAGCAGGTTGGTGCATGGTGGCTCATGCGTATAACTCTAGCACTTTGGGGGGCTGAGGCAGGCAGATCACCTGAGGTCAGGAGTTCGAGACCAGCCTGGCCAACACAGTGAACCCCTGTCTCCACAAAAATACAAAAATTAGCCAGGTGGTGGCATGTGCCTGTAGTCCCTGCTTGAAACCAGGAGGTAGAGGTTGCAGTGAGCTGACATCCTGCCAGTGCACTCCAGCCTGGGCAACAGAGTGAGTCTCTGTCACAGAAAAAAGCAAAAGAAAACGGAGTGTTACATCAGCCAACCCAAAAGTTCCTCTTTCAGGTCATGAGTGAAAAATACCCCAGTAATAACATTTCTTTATAAAAGAGACCTTTTAAAAATCAGTCATTTCATTGTAATCAAACTTCTAGATTCCATTCTTTCTCACCAGGGTCTGGTAAAATGGAATGGTTTCTGTGGAGTCTCCTAGCTTAGTCAGTTTTCTAGGCAGCTTTCTGTCTCTCCTGTTTTCTACCGCAGATTCTCAAACAGCCCCATTCCCCTGAAACCTCCCAGGCTTCCATCGCGCCCAGCAATGAGCCAGCCCACTGCTTGATAGAGACAGGGGAGGCTATCAGTTCCCACTGCCGTGCGGATGCATCCGAGTAAATTTCTCTTTCTAGCTCATTCCAGCTGAAGAAGTATCATTCCCTTGATTAGGGCCAAGCTTGAAATCTGTTCATTGACCCAGCATATAATGGCCTGTGTCTATAATCCCAGCTACTCGGGGGGCTGGGATGGATCACTTGAGCCCAGGAGTTTGAGACCAGCCTGGGCAACATAGAAAGACCCCATCTCTTTTAAAAAAATCAATCTGTGGATTGGCCTGTGCTCTAGGCCTCCTCCCTCCTCCCTCCTCTGGGGTCTCTGTCATTGATGGTCTCCTCTCCTGCGTCCTTCTCATCGGCCTTTGTGCCTCGTCCCAACTCCCCCGTCAAAATCCGTCTTCCTCCAGCAACCCCCCCTTTCATGGCGCAGCTTCTTGACTTACAGTTATTTTTATCCAGGGACTGCCTTCCTCCTTGGCTCCCCGGCACCTTCCCACTGGCTTCTATCCCCCTGACTCCACTGAAACCATCCTCCCCAAAGTCACAACTGCTTCCCCGCTGCTGAACCCAGTGTATATGTCTTGGTCGTTAGCTGACTTACCTCCCCAAAGCATTTGGCTTTCCTGACTCACGTGTCTTTGAGAAGTTCTCTTCTGCCGCCCCGTCCTCTCCCACTTCCTTTCCTCCTTTTCCTTGTGCTGTTTATTCTTGGTCTCATCTTCCTGATCCCTTCTTCCATGGCATTTCTACCCTGGGCCCCCTGCTCTCCCTGTACCCATCTTCCTGGAATTCTTTGAGTGCCAAGCGACAGAACCCAAACTCTTGGTTTTGTTGGTAGTGGTGTTCTGCTTGGTTGCTTGTAAGAGCCAAGCAAAGGGATAGTTGAGTTTATGGAGCTAATTATACTTATGGTTGCATGATTAGCTCCATAAACTCAACCAATTAAAGCACCACGAGCAACAAAACCTATGAAAAAGGAAATGCATTGTTTCACGCACCTGAAAATCCAGAGGTAGATCTGTGACATCTGGCCCAGAGACATAAAGGTTGTCACGCTCAGCCTCCCTCTGCCTGCTTCTTGGCACTGTTTTCCTCTGTTCGCTCCACTCTCAGGCAGCCTCTTTCCAAGTGATGGCAAAATGTCTGCCAGCATCTACAGACTGAGACCCAGTCCACTTAGCAAACACAGGACAATCTTCTACCCAACTTCTTCAGCTGGAAGTCTAAGAATCTTTTTTTTTTTTTTAAGACAGAGTTTTGCTCTTGCCGCCCAGGCTGGAGTGCAGTGGTGCAATCTCAGCTCACTGCAACCTCCGCCTCCCAGGTTCTAGTGATTCTCCTTCCTTAGCCTCCTGAGTATCTGGGACTACAGGCTTGCACCACCACACCTGGCTAATTTCTGTATTTTTAGTACAGACGGGATCTCACTATGTTGGCCAGGCTGGTCTTGAACTCCTGACGTCAAGTGATCAGCCACCTCAGCCTCCCAAAGTGCTGGGATTACAGGTGTGAGCCACCGTGCCCGGCTGGGAATCATTTTTGACTCCTCTTTCCCGACATTGGCTTAGTCACCAACTCCAGTCCCGGGTTCTCAGTCTTCCTGCCTCCCTGCTGCTGCTAATCTAATTCAGGTTACTGTCCTTTGTCTTCGTCCCAGCCCGGCCCCCCGGGGGTTTCAGGTCCTGCTGCTCTGCATGCAGTCTTCTCTTCCCATCACAGCCAGGAGCATCTTTTGCAAATGTTAATCTGCTCCCATCCCTTTGGTATACAGAGCCCCCATTAGTAGGAAGCTGAAAGCAAAACTCCCTGTTAGGTTTTCTGTAAGGCGCTGCCTGCTGCGGCCCCTGCCTGCCCCCACCTGCCTACCTCTTTATACTTCCCCTCTTGGTCCCAGCGGTTCAGCCTCTGATGCCTGATGAGCCACTTCCTCCGGTTTTCTCTCCATCCTGCTCCCTCCACTTAGACTGTTCCAGGTTCCCCTCCCGAGTCCCTCCTGACAGCTTCCTTTTGGGTCACAAGTTAGACATAACTTCACGGAGGACGGCGTTCCACACTGCAGTACGTACATACTCTTCCTGTTAGAACATTCTACTTTTTCCATCTTAGCACTTATCACCCTTTCTTGTGATTGCTTGTTAACTCATCTATACCCATGGGCCGTGCACGGTGGCTCATGCCTGTAACCCAGCACTTTGGGAGGCCAAGGTCTGCAGATCACTTGAGGCCAGGAGTTGTAGAGTAGCCCAACCAACATGGAAAAATGCTGTCTCTGCTAAAAATACAGTCAGCCAAGTGCGGTGGTGCATGCCTGTAATTCCAGCTACTCGGGAGCCTAAAGCAGGAGAATCACTTGAACCCAGGAGGCAGAAGTTGCAGTGAGCTGAGATCATGCTACTGCACTCCAGCCTGAGCAACAGAGTGAGACTCTGTCTCAACAAAACAAAACAAAACCATATCCCTCTGCAGACTCTAAGGATCATGAGTGCAGATAATTGCTTTGTTTTGTGAAATATCCCCAATATCACAGAGTAGAACTCAATATGTATTTGTTGACTTATGCAATAAAATGAGATGCCATTGTGCTAGTGATTTTCCAATTCTCTTCTAGATTTTAGAATTTAGATGGATTCCATAAACGACTGGAAAAATCTAAAAACACAATGTCTACTCTTTCTCTTTATTTATATGCTTATGGTTCCCCCTTAGCAAACAGTAAAGTTTGAGAATTGAAAAGATCTTAGTAAAATCTAGCCCCAGTTCACGTCCTTCGACAGCTTCGGACGGGGAGGCTCAGAGCGCCTCAGTAACGTGCACAAACCACAGAGCTGTTTATGGTTGCATAATTAGCTCCATAAACTCAAACTCAGAGCCCCCGACTTTCAGTCCAGTGCTTCACCGTGGTATTAACACTTTTATTAGCACCTGTATTTTTAATTTAATTATTGATTTTTTTTTTTTTTTTTTTTTTGAGACAACGTCTTGCTTTGTTGCCCAGGCTGGAGTGCAGTGGCGTGATCATAGCTCAGCACAGCTTCGACCTACTGGGCTCAAGCAATTCTCCTGCCGCAACCTCCCAAGTAGATGGGACCACAGGCATATACCCTACCACACCTGGCTACTTTTTTGTTTTTTGTGGAGATGGGGCCTCCATATGCTACCCAGGCTGATCTCAAACTCCTGGGCTCACACGGTCCTCCTGTCTTAGTCTCCCAAAGTGCTGGGTTTATAGGCGGGAGCCACTGCTCCTGGCTATTATTAGCACTTTCAACAGACTAGTGTAGTATGACCTTTTTATTTCAACACAAAGGAATCTTATTGCTTATAGCCTCACATCTTAGTTTTTTAAATCTACTTTTGGATCCTGTACATCTCTACAGATGTTCAGGAGGAAAATCACTCCCAGGTCTATAGATGCCTGGGCATCCTCTAAGGTTCTGTGCTCAGGGGTTGGGTTAATACCTAACACACAGCTCACCAAGAGCCAGATGTTCCACATTGTATTCAGTTCTCCTACAGTTTCACCTCAGAAGGATAATTACTGAGTAGATGCCATCTGGATTTGATGATCTGGGGAATGCTCATGTCATGTAAAAGAAGGCACAGACTTTGGTTTAACTCTTTGTATTAACTGTTCCTCATGGCTTCTGTGAAGTTTACAGGACTCACTGTCAATTTCACAGCGGCAATGAAACAGTCCATTATGAAATACGATCTTGAAAAGAGAGTTGTTTCTATAAAAACCAAGTTAAGATGTGGGAAAGACTGAGCAAGAGTAACACTTGGAAAATAATTGTTTTAGAATTGAGTATGGATTTAAAAACAAATATTGGGGAAAAGTAGTTAGTTACCTTTTTTTTTAAGGTGGAGTTTCACACTCCTCCAGGCTGGAGTGCAGTGGTGCGATCTCAGCTCACTGCAACCTCCGCCTCTCGAGCTAAAGTGATTCTCCTGCCTCAGCCTCCCGAGTAGCTGGGATTACAGGTGTGTGCCACCATGCCTGGCTAGTTTTAGTAGAGATGGGGTTTCACCATGTTGGCCAGGCTAGTCTCAAACTCATGACCTCAAGTGATCTACCCGTCTTGGCCTCCCAAAGTGCTGGTATTACAGGTGTGAGCCCTGGCACCTGGCCATAATTTTTTTTTTAATTTAAAATTTTGGCCAGGCATGGTTGTTCATGCCTGTAAACTCTAGCACTTTGGGAGGCCTAGGCGGGCAGATTGCTTGAGACCAGGGGTTCAAGACCAGCTTGGGCAACATGATGAAACTTCATCTCTACAAAAAAATACAAAAATTAGCAGGGCATGGGGATTTGCACCTGTGGTCCCAGCCACTTGGGAAACTGAGGCAGGAGGATCACTTGAGCCCAGGAAGTAAAGGCTGTGGTGAGCTGAGATTGTACCACTGTATTCCAGCCTGGGTGACAGAGCGAGATACTGTTTAAAAGAAAAAAATAGGGTTAGGTGTGGTAGCTCACACCTGTAATCCCAGCACTTTGGGAGGCTGAGGAGGGAGGATTGCTTGAGCACAGGAGTTTGAGGCTGCAGTGAGCTATGATTGTGCCACTGCACTCCAGTCTGGGCGACAGAGCAAGACCCTAGCTCTTACAGAAGAAACATTTTAAGGAAACCAGAAGTGGAAGAGATTGACCAATATATTATGAAACACTAATGAATGGACCTATTCCAAAAAGAAATTCCTTGGCCACAGATTGCGCATAAGCGTTCATCAGATGTTAATTATTTTTTACCATTAACTTTTTGTTTTAACTTTGGAATTTTATTTAAATAAATAACATGCAAAAAATTGACTTTTGGGATATAAAGTTATAGACATTTTAATTTTAAATTTAGCATGTAGAAGCTACTTTGAAAATATCTTTTATACAAATTTTGAGTAGACGGCAAAACCCTGTCTACTAAAAATACAAATTAGCTGTGCATGGTGGCATACGTCTGTCATCCCAGCTACTCAGGAAGCTGAGGCTGGAGAATCACTTGAACCCGGGAGGCAGAAGTTGCGGTGAGCCGAGATCAAGCCACTGCACTCCAGCCTGGGGACAGAGCCAGACTCTGTCTCAGAATGAAAAAAGAAATAACACCACCGAGAATCCTGTGTACTCATCAACCATTTTAAGAACATGATGGCTTGTCTTAGAGCCTCCTCTCCCCATGGGCCCATTCTCCTCCCTTTCTTCGCCGTAGGAAGTAACCACTATCTTGAATTTTGAACCTATTATTCTCCTGCTTTATTTGACCACATGTCTTTGTATTTCTTGACCATACGAGGTTTTTTTGGTTTTGGTTTTGGTTTTATGATACAGGGTCTTTCCTTGCCACCCAAGCTGGAATACAGTGTCACAATCACGGCTCGTTGTAGGTTCAACCTCCCAGGCCTAAGTGATCTTCCCACCTGAGCCTCCCGAGGAGCTGGGAGCATAGGTGGCCACCACCACACCTGGATAATTAAAAAAAAAAAAATTTTTTTTTTTTTTTGGATGTGAAATCCATAGGTCCAGTACTAGCCCTTGAGAAGCTTATAATTCATTTCAAAAGCAAAATTATAATAAATGAAAAGATTCAGAAGCATAGAACAAGCTCTGCCATAGCCTCCCAAAATGCTGGAATTACAGGCATGCGCCACTGTGCCCAGCCTAAGCAGTATGTTTTTAAAACATTTTTGCAATTTGATTTTTTTTTTTTTAGTTTGACTTATATGAATGAAATTGTACTATTGGTATACTTAGTCTTTTTTTTTGTTTGTTATTATGTTTTTGAGAGATGTTGGGTGTGGTTCATTTATTTAGTCTAGGCCTCTGTTATATAAAGAGATCACAATTTACTTACCAGTTTTACTGTTGGACATTTAGGACACTTAATTTGTTGTTGTTGTTGTTGTTGTTGTTGTTGTTGTTTTGCTAGTAAATTAGTGCCGCTATGTACATTACTCTGGGCACATGCTTGGACATAGAATCTCTGGACTGCAGTCTTAACTGTTAATTTAAAATCAAATGTTTGGCCCAGTGCGGTGGCTCACACCTGCAGTCCCAGCACTTTGGGAGGCCAAGGCAGGAGGACCACTAGAGGACAGGAGTTTGAGACCAGCGTGGTCAAGAGAGTGAGACCCCCCTCTACAAACAAATTTTAAAATTAGCCAGGCAGTCAGGTGTGGTGGCTCATGCCTGTAATCCCAACACTTTGGGAGGCAAAGGCAGGCAGATCACAAGGTCAAGAGATGGAGACCACATTGGCCAACATGGTAAAACCCCATCTCTACTAAAATACAAAAGTTAGCTGGGCATGGTGGCGTGCAGCTGTAGTCCCAGCTACTTGGGAGGCTGCGGCAGGAGAATTGCTTGAACCCGGGAGGTGGAGGTTGCAGTGAGCCGAGATGGCCTCACTGCACTCCAGCCTAGTGACAGAGTGACTCCACCTCAAAAAAAAAAAAAATTAGCCATGTACAGTGGATGACACCTATAATCTCAGCACTTTGGAAGCTCCAGTTAAGAGAGTTGCTTGAGCCCAGAAGCGCAAGGCTGCAGTCAGCTATGATGGACAGAACAAGACCCTGTCTCTCAAAAAATAAATTGAGACTGCCCTGGCCAACTTGGTGAAATCCCGTCTCTACTAAAAATACCAAAATTAGCCAGGCTGTGGTGATGTGCACCTGTAATCCCAGCTACTCAGGAGGCTGAGGCAGGAGAATCACTTGAGCCCGGGAAGTGGAGGTTGCAGTGAGCCAAGATCGAGCCACTGCCCTCCAGCCTGGGTGACAGGGCGAGAGATTCTGTCTCAAAAAAAAAAAAGAAAGAAATGTTCAATGTGTCTTTTCATTATGATTCCTTGCTTCAACTGGTTATTTCAGTTAATAGCACTACCTACTCTTCTACCGTATGTATGTAAGCTTGTTCTATGCTTCTGAATCTTTTCATTTATTATAATTTTGCTTCTGAAATGAATTTTAAGGGCTAGTACTGGACCTGTGGATTTCACAAGTCTTAGATCTTACCATGGTGCCTGATGCAATGTTCTGTATGTGCCGGTGGTAATGGAGTATTCTTTCCCTAGATACTGGTCAGGCCAACTAGTCTTTCTCATTTGGGGTTAACATTATCATATTGTTTTCATCTTTTTTCCTTTTTTCTTTTCTTCTTAACTTGGGGGCATTGTTTCTTTGGAAGAGAGGAGCAAGAAGGGGAATGATAGAAGGAATTGCTCAACAACTTCTCCTGGGGACCTGCCCTCTATTTGTCATAGCACTTGACACTAAAAAAAAGAAATTAACATGAAATGAAAGACAAGTTTAAAACATATTTAAAACAGATGTTTGTGCTTTAATTTAAAAATTCCAAATGCAACCCTTCGACCCAGCAAGTCTACTTCTGGAAATCTGTCTTATGGAAATAATTAAAACTCGTACAAAAAGATTTAGGTCTAACATGTTCATCTCAGCCTTGTTTATAGTGGAGAAGAATTAAAAGGAAATTTTCAACCATGGGGATTTAACACAAATACAATGGAATTCCTCTGTTAAAAATAATATATATACTGACATAGATGTTTATGATTTATTAATTGGAAAACATGAGCTGTCATGTCCAGTGTCATCCTGTTTTTGTAAAAGGCAACAGTGACTAGGAGGACAGTCACAAAGAATATTTGATGGTGATGAAATTAAACTTTTTGCTTATCTGTGTTTTAAACTTTTTTACTATAAACCTTTATTTTTTAAAAATTTTTTATAACCACCTATAGTCTTACCATAAAATATGCCTTTCTAAAGGTTTTTTTTGTTTTGTTTTTTATGTTTTTTTTTTTTTTTTGAGATGGAGTCTTACTCTGTATCCCAGACTGGAGTGCAGTGGCATGATCTCAGCTCACTGCAACCTCTGCCTCCTGGGTCCTGGTTCAAGCAATTCTCCTGCCTAGGCCTCCCAAGTAGCTGGGATTACAGGCATATGCCACCATGCCCAGCTAATTTTTGTCATGTTTCACCATGTTGGCTAGGCTGGTCTTGAACTCCTGACCTTGTGATCTGCCTGTCTCGGCCTCCCAAAGTGCTGGGATTACAGGCGTGAGCTACTGCGCTCGGACGTTTCCTTTTTTTTTTAAGAGATGGGGTCTTCCTATGTTGTCCAGACTGGTCTCAAACTCCTGGGCTCAAACAATCTACCCACCTTGGCCTCCTGAAGTGCTGGGATGACAAGCATCAGCCACTGCATGTGGACTTTTTTAAAGGTTATTCTTTTATTGATTTATAGATTGAGACAGGTTCTTGCTCTATCACCCAGGCTGGAGTGCGGTGTTGCGACTGTGGCTCACTGCAGCCTCATCTTCTGAGGCTTCAGGGATTCTCCCACCTCAGCCTCCTGAGTAGCTGGGACCACAGGTGTGCGCCACCACACTGGGCTAATTTTTGTATGTTTGGTAGAGATGGGTTTTGCCATGTTGCCCAGGTTGGTCTTGAACTCCTGGGCTCAAGTGATCCACCCACCTCGGCTTCCCGAAGTGTTGGGATTACAGGTGTGAGCCACTGTCCGGCCTAAAGTTATTCTTAAATAAAAAAGCTACTCCAGTCACTGTAGCTTCTATTAACATAATTATTTTGTATAGCTGCTTTTCCTCAGAAGTACTCAATTACAAATAAATAACTGTTAATAGTTGAGGTCTGTGAAGAGGAACTCATTTCTTTTACTTTCTTGCATTGATAACACTTTTCCCCAGCTGCAGTGGGCTCCGAATCCATAGCTCTGTTAAGTTAGAGCCTTGTGAGAAGAGAACAGGTGACTTGGGTTTTGTTTAGGATTGACATACTAATTCTCTTTATAACCTTGGCACATTTACTTTTCTGCTTTTTGTCCAGTAACTCTCTGTGAAATGTGGAGAATGCCTTTCTCATTACTACCTTAGCAGATGTATTAAAAATCTCCGAGGACTCCCCTCCTGGAATGAAACATGGCTCATCCTGGCCAGCAGGAAGTTATAAGGTAACTGGCCAGATTACCTTGCAACTTCCAGTGTGACTACTGTGCACATTCACTAAATTATCAGGTTAAATCTGAGTCATTATTCATAAATTCAACAGGTATCTGAATATTAACAGACTGGATTCACATGCCGGCTTAGCTATTTAACTCTGTGAGCTTGGGGAAGTCAATTAATTTCTCTGGGCTGCCATTTCCTCATTTATAAAATGAATAGTATGCATACATAATTGTTGTAAGGATTAAATGAGATACAAAATGCATCATACCCAGTACCATAGTAAATTCTCAACAAATTACAGCTAAGTGCCAAGTACTGAGCTTTAAGCCCCATTCATTCAGCTATGAATTCATTCACTAGCTAAATCTTACTGTAGGCCAGTGTTCTAGGCACTTGGTCATTTCAGTGAACAAAACAGACAAAAGTCTCTGTTCTTTTGAGGCTTACATTCAAGCAGATGCAAACATGACATAAACTGTATTCTCATCCACGGCTGTTGCTAATCATTCCTATTAATTTAGTTCTTTTTATGTGACAGCCACTGTGTGGAGTGATTGCCTGCATAATCACTCAGACATAATCTCATTTTCTCATTAACTCTGTGAGGCAGGAATTCCTGTTGTCATCTGAGGGTATGGCAGCTGAGCCTCAGAGAGGTTATGTTAAGTTCAGGAGACAAGCTAGTGGAGGAGATGGTATTCAAACCCAGGCTGTCTGTCTCTGAAACTCATGCCTGATCCCCGCATGTTGGGAGTCTCACTTCCAGCCTCTGTGTGAGGCTGTTATTTTTGCTGATCATTCTTCTCTGACATTCTTGCCAACACTTTTTTTGCTAGGCAGCAGGAGCTGCTGGGGAAAGACACTTGAGTTTTCCTCATTTTATATTAAAATATTTAATTATCTCTGCAGGAAATGATCGGAGAAGGCATAAATGACAGCTCTGCTTAGAATGTTTTTTGATCAGTCAGAAATTGCAGGTAACTCTGTGTGTGGAAAAGAGGTCTCAATTAGAGGGAGCAGTTGGGGTGCAGCCTTGAGGGGACACTAGGTGGGTTGGGGGTGGGGGCTGCTAGGGGAGACCACCAGTGGAGGTCCTTTGATGCTGGTCATGCTATAGGCCAAGGTGAAGAAATCCAAGAGTTGATGCCTCCTGTATGCACTGCACAGTGTTGTATGGGTACTGGATAATGGATTGGTCCAGCACCTTTATTGTATTTATTTATTTTTGAGGCGGAGTTTCACTCTTGTGGTCCAGGCTGGAATGCAATGGCATGATCTCAGCTCACTGCAACCTCCACCTCCTGGGTTCAAGTGATTCTCCTGCCTCAGCCTCCCAAGTAGCTGGGATTACATGCAAGCGCCACCACGCCCAGCTAATTTTGTATTTTTTTAGTGGTGACTGGGTTTCACCGTGTTGGTCAGGCTGGTCTCGAACTCCTGACCTCAGGTGATCAGCCTGCCCAGCCTCCCAAAGTGCTGAGATTACAGGCATGAGCCACTGTGCCTGGCCTATTGTATTTATTCTTTACTATTTCTCTATTCTTTCCCTGTCTGATGCTGAGTTTCCATACAGGTAGGAGTTTGTTTTGGGCCCTTTGGTTGATTGATCTGGTTGTCTATTTCTGGGCTAATATTGTACAATCTAAATTCTATACTTTGTAATTTTGGGGTTTTTTCCTGGAAAGGTGCGGCTCCTCAGCTCCTCCAGCTCCCTGTATCCCTCTTCCTTTGCCAGTCTGCAGTTCCTCAACCCTCTGGAACGTTCACGTCCTCCAGAGGTAATGTTGAATAAGTCCTGCATGAATTTTAAAAGTTATCATTTGGAGACATTTCAAGTATTCAGAAAATTCTGAAGAATAACATCATGTCTTCACCACTTACCTTTGATGCATCCTCACATTCTGCCTTTTTGCTCCAGATCCTGTTTTTAAATAATAAAAGAAAAAGTCATGAATGTCCCCTGTGCACCTCTTCCAATTCCACTCTCCTCCCTCCCTCCCTCCCTTCCAGAGGCCACCACTGTCCTGAGTGAGGTGTGTGTCATTCCAGGCCATGCTGTCTTGTTACTACACAGATCATAAGGCGCATTCTTTTATTTTTCATCTATTTTTATTAGAGATAGGGTTTTGCAGTGTTGCCCAGGCTGAACTCAAACTCCTGGGCTTAAGTGATCCTCCCACCTTAGCATCCTGAGGAGTTGGGACTACAGACATGCACCACCACACCCAGCTAAGGTTTTTGTTTGTTTGTTGTGACAAAGTCTCGCTCTGTCACCCAGGCTGGAGTGCAGTGGTGAGATCTCAGCTCACTGTAACCTCTACATCCTAGGTTCAAGCGATTTTCCTGCTTCCCCTCGTGAGTAGCTGGGATCACAGGCGCCCACCACCACATGCCTGGCTAAGGTTTTTTTTCGTTTTCTTTTTATAGAGACAGCATCTTACTATATTGCCTAGGCTGGACTTGAACTCCTGGGCTCAAGTGGTCTTTCGACTTCTATCTCCCAAGTAGCTGGGAATACAGGCATGTACCACTGTGCCCCGCTTAAGTGATATTCATGTATCATTTCCTTGTACCTGTATGCAATTATTTCTCTAGGGTATTTATCTAGAGCTGCAGTTGCTGGCGCTTAGTGAGTGTACACTGATCTGGTCAAATTTCTCCTTGCAGTGCTTGTCCCAGCTGATGGTGTGTGTGACAGCTTTTGCATCTCCTCTACCTCTACCGTGCTTACTCCTGTTGGCTGACTTACTTTTTTTGACCAGTCTGATGCCTGTGAAATTGTGTCTTCTAATTGTTCGTATGTGCCTTATTACTAATGAAGTTGAGTATCTTTTCATGTGTTTCTTGACCATTTTTACCTCCTCTTTGTTGAATGATCGTTCATATTCTTTGCTTTTTTTGTCCATTGTGTCATCATTTTTCTGATTGGTTGAAGTAGTTGATTATATGTTCTGGTTACTAATCCTTTACCAGCCATGTGCCATGCAGGTGTCTTCTCCAAGTCTCTTGCTTTTTACTCTGTTTGTGGTGTATTTCAATGTGTAGATAAGTTTAATTTTAATGTAGTTAGCCATTTCACAATAATTTCTTTGTTGTTTATACTTTCAAGTCTTATTTTAAAAATTCTTCCCCTAACTTTCAAGGTTTATTTGAAAAATTCTTCCCCTACTCCCAAATCATGTATACACTATTCTATATTTTCTTTCTGAAATTCTTTAAGGTTTTGATTTTTTTAACATCAAGCATATAAGCAATAAGCAGATAGTCCAAAATACAGATGTTGCTGAAAGTCCGAGTGCAGTGGTGCACACCTGTAATCCCAGCTACTCTGGAGGCTGAGACGGGTGGATCACCTGAGGTGAGGATTTGAGACCAGCGTGGCCAACATGGGGAAACCCCATCTCTACTAAAAATATAAAACTTAGCTGGGCGTGGTGGTGCACACTTGTAATCCCAGCTACTCTGGAGGCTGAGGCAGGAGAATCGCTTGAGCCCGTGAGGCAGAGGTTGCAGTGAGCTGAAGTCACACCATTGCACTCCAGCCTGGGTGACAGATTGAGATCCTATCTCAAAAAAAAAAATCCAGATGTTGTTGAAGGCCTCTCTGTACCGCTCCCCAGTTTCAGAATTTATTCTGTGATTAATGTGACGTAGGGGTCCATCTTTCTTTTCTTTTTAATATGGATAATTGATTGGTTCAGCAACTTTACTGTATTTATTCTTTTTTTTTTTTTTTTTTTTTTTGAGACGGAGTCTTGCTCTGTTGCCTGAGCTGGAGTACGGTGGTGCGATCTCGGCTCACTGCAACCTCCACCTCCCGGGTTCAAGCGATTCTCATGCCTCAGCCTCCCAAGTAGCTGGGATTACAGGCACCTGCCACCACGCCTGGCTAATTTTTGTATTTTTAGTAGAGACAGGGTTTCACTGTATTGGCCAGGCTGGTCTCGGACTGCCGACTTCATGATCTGCCTACCTCGGTCTCCCAGCTGCTGGTATGACACGTGTGAGCCAGTGTCCGGCCTGTATTTATTCTTTACTGATTATTTCTCTATTCTTTCCCTACTAATTTCATATGTCTGTCTGATGCCAAGTTTCCATACAGGTAGGAGTTTGTTTTGGGCCCCTTGGTTGATTGATCTGGTTATCTACTCTGGGGTAATATTATACAGTCTAAACACTACACCTTGTTAAAAGCCTTGATATCTCATAGGGATAACGAAGTCTACGTTCTTTTTCTTTCTTCAAAATTACCTCTTTTTTCAGTTATTTGTTTTTCCATATGTGTTTTTAGAATCAGCTTATCTACTACAGGTTGAGTCTCCCTTATGTAAAAAGCTTGGGACAAGACGTGTTTTGAATTTTCTTTTTCTTTTTCTCCTTTCCATAGATGTTGAATGTTTTGGATTTTTTATTTTTTGGATCTTGGAATATTTGCACTGTTGCCGGTTAAGCACCCCTAATCCCAAACTGCAAAATCCAGAATGCTACAATGAGCATGTCCTTTTAGCACCGTGTCATTGCTCAGAAGTTTAAGATTTTGGATTTTCAGATTTGCGATGTTCAATCTGAACCTTAAAAAATAGAATATGGCTGGCCTCAGTGGCTCACACCTGTAATCCCAGCACTTAGGGAGGCTGAGGTGGGCAGATTTTCTGAGGTCAGGAGTTAGAGACCAGCCTGGCCAGCATGGTGAAACCCCATCTGTACTAAAAATACAAAAATTAGCCGGGCGTGGTGGCACGTGCCTATAATCCCAGCTACTTGGGAGGCTGAGGCAGGAGAATCTCTTGAACCCTGGAGGCGGAGGTTGCAGTGAGCCGAGATTGTGCCATTGCACTCCAGCCTGGGCAACAGAGTGAGACTCCATCTCAAACACACACACGCATACACACAGACACCCCAGAATCCATGATCCTGAGTACTTTCCTAGGCTTGATCTAGACCACCATGCTGCTGTTTGTACTAGATGCCATGACATTATCCTTCCTGATAAGCTTTCAGACCAGTTTCTTCTGTTTTTTTTCAAAGACAGGGTCTTACTTTGTACCGCATGCTGGAGTGCAGTGGCACGATCATGGCTCATTGCAACCTTGAACTCCTAGGCTTAAGCAATCTTCCCGCCTCAGACTCCAGAGTAGGTAGTACTACAGACATGTGCCGCCATCCCCGGCTCATTTTTCATTCTTTTGTAGAGACGTGCTCTCCCTATGTTGCTCAGGCTGCTCAAGTGATCCTTCTGCCTCAGCCTCCCAAAGTGCTGGGGTGACAAGCATGAGCCACCATGCCTGGCCGGCAATGGTCTCTAATTCCTGTATTCACAGGTCATTTTGCACAGATCACTTTTTTCTTAAAAAAAATTGTGTTGAAATACGTATAACATAAATATTTCCATTTTAGCCACTTTTGTGTATAACTCAGTGGTAATCATGACATTCAGAATCTGTGCAAGCATCACTACTCTGACAAAACTCTCTTCCCATTAAGCAAGGTTCGTAACTCCCAATTCCTTTGTCCTCCCAGCTTCTGGTAATTACCATGAGACTACTCTGTGAATTGGTGCCTCTTGTTACATGTGGAATCGTACAGTGTGGTCTTTTAGTGTCTAGCTTCTTTCACTTAGCCCGTCTTCAGGGTCCATCCACATTGTAGCATGCATGGGAACTTAATTTTCATGGCTGAATGAGATTCCATTGTGTGTCTATAGCTCCTGAACCACGTTTTGCTTCTTCCCGTGTTGGGCATTTCAGTTGTTTCTACCTTTCGGCTCCTGTGAACAACACCTCAGTGAACATTGGTGTGCAAGTATTTGCCTGAGTCCTTTTTATTTCTTCTGGGTATTTTCGTAGGAGTGAAGTTGCTGGATCATATGGTAATTCTATGTTTAACTTCCTGAGGAACCGCCAAACTGTTTTCCACAGTGTCCGCGTTGCTACATTCCCACCAATGTCCAAGGGTTCCCATTTTTCTACCTCCTCTTCAACACTTGCTGTTTTCCTTTTAAAAAAAAAAAAAATTATAGTCAGCCTGGTGTGGTGGCTCATGCCTGTAATCTCAGCATTGGGTGGGGGAGCGTGGGCCAAGGTGGGAGGATTGCTGGAGCCCAGGAGTTCCAGGCCAGCCTGGGCAACATAGGGAGACCCCATAGCAATCAATCAATGGTGTGGTGGTACATTCCTGTGGACTCAGCTACTTAAGAGGCTGAGATGGGAGGGTCACTTGAGCCCAAGAAGTAGAGGCTGCAGTGAGCCATGATTGTGCCACTGCACTGTAGCCCAGACAACAAGGTGAGATCCTGTCTCAAAAAAAAAAAAAAAAAAGCCATCTTAGTAGGTGTGAGATGCTATCTCATGATGGTTTTCATTTGCGTTTCTGTAATGATTAGCAGGGTTGAGCATCTTTGCCGTCATGATTACAGTGTTGGTCGTTTGTATATCTTCTTTGGAGAAATGTCTGTTCAAGCTCTTGGTCCTCTTTTCTTCCCCACTTTATTATTTTTTGAAGTAGTTTTTAAGTTAACAGCAAAGCTGAGCAGAAAGTAGAGAATTCCCATATACCTCTCACCTCCACACATGCATAGGCTCAGCCACAGTCAACATCCCTCGTCAGAGTGTACGTCTATTACAGTTGATGAACCAGATTGACACATCATTCGCATCCAGGGGGCATAGTTTACATTAGAGTTCACTCTCGGTGTTGGTGTGCAGGTTTTGATGCGTGTATAATGCATCAAAAGCCTATAAACAAGGTTGAGATGAACATGTTAGACCTAAATCTTTTTGTACGAGTTTTATAGTAGCATATAGAATAGTTTTACTGCCCTAAAAATCCTCCATGCTCATCCTATTTATTTCTTCCTTCCTGCTAATCCCTCCCTTTGCATATTTTAAAATGGGATTGTTTTTGTGTTGTTCCATTGTAGGAGTTTTTAATGTATTCTGGACATTAAACCTTTATTGGATGTATGATTTATACATATTTTTTTCCCATTCTGTGGATTGTGTTTCCACTCTCTGGATGGTGTCCATTGATGCATACAAGGTTTTTATTTTCACAAAGTTTAGTTGATATTTTCTTTTGTTACCTGTGCTTTTTAATTGTTGTACTTAAGAAACCACTGCCTAATCTAAGACCATGCAAATTCCCCTGTTTTCTTCTGAGAGTTTTATAGTTCTAACTCTTAAATTTAGGCTTTTGATTCACTGTGAGTTTTTATATATGGCATACGGCAAGGGTCCAACTTCATTCTTTTGCATGTGAATATTCAGTTTTTCAGCACCATTTGTTGAAAACACTATCCTTTTCCTACTGAGTGGTCTTGGCACTCTTGCTGAACTCAATTGACTATAGACATGGGGGTTTATTTCTGGATTCTAAATTTTATTCCATTGGTTGATATGTCTGTTCTTTTTTTTTTCTTTTGTATGTGAGATGGAGTCTTGCTCTGCTGCCCAGGCTGGAGTGCAGTGGTGCAATCTCAGCTCACTGCAACCTCCACCTCCCAGGTTCAAGAGGTTCTTCTGCCCCAGTCTCCCAAGTAGCTGGGACTACAGGCATGCCACCATGCCTGGCTAATTTTTTGTATTTTTAGTAGAGACAGAGTTTCACTGTGTTAGCCAGGATGGTCTTGATCTCCTGACCTCGTGATCTGCCCGCCTTAGCCTCCCAAAGTGCTGGGATTACTGGTGTGAGCCACCGTGCCCAGCCAATATGTCTATTCTTATGCCAGCACCACACTTAGTGCTGTTTTGATTACACTTTTTTGATTACTGTAGCTTTCTTTGTAATAAGTTTTGAAATCAGAAAGTGTGAGCCCTCCAACTTTTTCTTTTTCAAGATTATTTTTGGGTTTCTTAATTCTTTATGTATTTTAGGATGAGATTTTTCATGTCTGCCAAGGATGCTCTTGACATTTTGATAGGGATCGCATTGGGTCTATATAATGCTTTGGATAGCACTGTAATCCCAGCACTTTGGGAGGCCAAGGTGGGAGGATCGCTTGAGTCCAGGAATTCAAGACCAGCCTATGTGACAGAGTGACGCCCTGTCTCTATTTAAGAAAAAGAAGAAGAAAGAAAGGGAAAGTCTGCAAGATGAGTATTTTGCCTATTTTATAAGAAAGTCAGAGTCAGAGAGATTGAATACTTTGCCATGATCATTCACAGAGTAAGTGATAGAGCTACATTTAAGCCAGGGCTACCTGATTCTGAAACCCATGTTCTTGTGATTTTCCTAGTCTTGGCTTCCTTAATATACTTTGAGAATAAAAATCATTCTTTTCTTTCTTTCTTTTTCTTTTCTTTTCTTTTTTTTTTTTTTGAGACAGGGTCTCACTCCTTTTGCACAGGCTGGAGTGTGGTGGCACTATCATAGCTCACTGTATCTTTGAGCTGCCTGGGGTTAGGCGATCCTCCCACCTCAGCCTCTGGAGAAGCCGGGACTGCAGGTGTGTGCCACCATACCTGGTGAGGTTTTTATATTTTTAGTTGAGGACAGGGCTTTGCTTTGTTTCCTAGGCTTGTCTCAAACTCTTGGGCTCAAGTGATCCGCCAGCCTCAGCCTCCCAAAGCACTGGTATTGCAGGCATGAGCCACTGCACTTGGCCTAAATGGGTATTTAGCTAACAAGCCCAGGCATCACATTTCTCAGTCTACTATTTACAGAATGATTCAACCTGGCCATGATGGGGGCTTGAATAAAGACAGTAGTTGAGAGAGACGAAGGGACTAACTGGAGACCTATCACTGGCCTAGACACAGTAGGTGTTAGTTGATGATGGCGTGCATGAAAAAGAGCAGGTGGTGTCAAGATAAGTCTAGATGCAGGATCAGTGAGAACGCTTCTGCCTTTTTTTTTTTTTTTTTTCTTTTTCACAGACAAGAACCCTTCTGCCTTTTACACAATACATCTATTCATTTCAGGGAAGCACATGCCATTAAAACCTCTTTCCTCTGTGGCATGCTAGACTGTGGTCATTTATAATTTATCATCCATGAGTAATCAGAAGGTTGATGACATAGCAGTTTGGATTTTGCTAAGGTGGAATGATTTTAAGTTATGTGTGGGCTGGGAGGCTAGGGCATGGCAGAGAAGCTCTTGGTACTGGGAGAGCCCAGGGGAAGGCCCAGCCCTTTGGCCTCACTGAAGTTCTGCTGCATAAGTGACTTCCATAACGATCTGAAATGCCACTCACAGCTTTCAGTTATACAGTATTCCTTTTTACTGGATGTCTGTAGACCTCTACATTTCTGTGTATCTATCTCGGTCTGTCCGGCACCTCTGTGTTCTGGAAACTGCTGCTGCTTTTCCCCAGCTGTTCATTTCTGGCAGGAGTTACCATGTTCTAGCTGGTCAGTCCAGGGTGGACACCCAACCCAAGCTGGCCAATAGAAGGCTCTTCTCCAGATTTTTTTTTTTGAGATGGAGTTTCACTCTTGTTGCCCAGGCTGGAGTGCAATGGCGCAATCTCGCCACTGCAACCTCTGCCTCCCAGGAGGTTCAAGCGATTTTCCTGCCACTGCAACCTCCGACTCCCGGGTTCAAGGAATTCTCCTGCCTCAGCCTCCCGAGTAGCTGGGATTACAGGCATATGCCACCACACCCAGCTAATTTTTTGTATTTTTAGTAGAGATGGGGGTTTCACCATATTGGCCAGGCTGGTCTCAAACACCTGACCTCAGGTGATCCTCCCGCCTTGGCCTCCCAAAGTGCTGGGATTACAGGTTGAGACACTGCACCCGGCCCCTTCTCCAGATTTTTGAACTTACAACTAGAAAAGTCTTGAGGAACTCCTTGCCGGTGGCACCTCTTGACCTCTCAATGGCCACATTTCCTGCCATGAGGAATGGCAGAGTCTCGCAGGGAGGAGCATAAATGAGTAGCAGAGAGAATTCTGGTGTTGGTGGCCTCAGTTCCTGTTTTTGTGGAAGCCAACTACACCTTGTCTTTTCCTAGATTTGATTGTTTAATCATTTTTTTTTTTTTTTTGAGACAGGGTTTCTCTCCTGTCATTCAGGCTGGGTGCAGTGGCATGATCTTGGCTCACCTGCAACCTCCGCCTCTCAGGAGGTTCAAGCAATTCTCCTGCCTCAGCCTCTCGAGTTGCTAGCACCACAGGCGCGTGCCACCACACCTGACTCATTTTTGTATTTTTAGTAGAGACAGGATTTCACCTTGTTGCCCAGGCTGGTCTTGAACTCCTGACCTCAAGTGATCTGCCTGCCTCAGCCTCCCAAGGTGCTGGGATTACAGGCATGAGCCACCTCGCCCAGCCTGTTCAACCATTCTTTGAATTCTATCCTCCAATTCATTTCCCTCTCTTTCATTTGAGTTTCTATAATTTATAATCAAAAGCATCCTGACTAATAAAGAGGGAAGTTTTGTGCTATAGGGCTATTGCCAAGCTTGGGATTAGGAAAGGTTTTAGGATAAATACCTTGCACATGCCAAGGTCTACTGTATTTTTTCAAGCATTAAGGGGCTTGATTTTGCATCAAATTTTACTGACATTCCATTGTATAAAGCCTTGTCTTAAATGGAGGGAAACTTTGCTAGCTTCAAATGTGCCCAAACCTCCTCAAATGGTTTAAATATTTGCCTACTCCTATAACCCCTAAAGAACTGAGAACAAAAATTGGCGAAGACTCAAAAATTATTTGTTGTTTGTGAGATGAATTTCACCATCATTATGGACTTTCTCTCTCTCTCTCTCTCTCTCTCTCTCTCTCTCTCTCTCTCTCTCTCTCTCTTTCATTTTGAGACAAGGTCTCACTCTGTTGCCGAGGCTGGAGTGCAGTGGCATGATCTTGGCTCATTGCAGCCTCTGCCTCCAGATTCAAGTGATTCTCCCACCTCAGCCTCCTGAGTAGCTAGGATTATAGGCGTCTGCCACCACAACACCTGTTAAATTTTTTTTGGATTTTTTGGTAGAGAGGCAGTTTTGCCATGTTGGCCAGGCTGCTCTTGAACTCCTGACCTCAGGTGATCCACCCGCCTTGGCCTCTCAAAGTGCTGGTATTACAGGCGTGAGCTATTGTGCCTAGCCTCATTATGGAGTTCAGCAAGTGTAAGGAAGAAAGTGCTTTGAAGTCCTGGATAGGGAGTTTTAAACCCACTGTGAGGAAGAATGGGGAGGAGCTATTGGCCTGGTCAGTGCACTGAGTAACGCTGTCATCTCTGCATCCACCGCGCTTTCTTACCCTGGCACCTTGGACAGCTCCACTCTGCCTGGCCCCACTGACCTCAAGTCCAAAGACATCTTCAGCGTTATGGGAACATTTTTTTATTGTAATGTTTTAATTTTAATTATTTAGAACTGTAACATTCTTATGCTGCCCATCTGAGCTTCCTTTTTTATCCTTCAAGGTTTCTGGACTGCAGGGTTTGGTTACAATCATGGTTTGGTTATTATTTCTAAATTATACATCTTTCACATTGTACACTCTATATTTTTGGTTTGTAGGAGTCATCTGTGCTCATTTAAAAAAAAAAATTAGAAAGCACATCAAAGCGTAAAGACCAGGGGGAAAAGCAAACCTACCCATCATTACACAACTTGAAGCCAGTAGCATTCGCCTTTGGGCATCTTTCTCTGTGGTATCTTTGGTGAGTGTTCCAAGCTTGGCTTGGCAGCTGGCCTTGCTTCTATCCTGGGCTCTTTGACCTCCTGGACTTCACTCCTCCCTTAATAGAGGTTTACTTAATCGACCTTCCCCTCCACTTTCTGCCTTCCCATAGATAGAATTAAAGCCAGCTGCTCGAGGATTCTGGTAACTGGTGAGGACAGCTGATCCTGAGTCCCCTGGCAAGAGGTCAGGCTGAAAGGGTGAGCTCAGACTCTGGCTGAAGCAGAGGCCTGGGGCAGGAAGCTCAGCAGCTGGGCAGGGGAATGCAGTGCTGCCTTCTCAAAAGCCACGTGGTCCCGCGCTCACATTTTCTCTAGAGCTGGCCAAAGATGAGGGCATATGCTTGACACCGGAAGTGGGATGGGGGGTCCCCCAGAAACCAACTTCCTGCTCATTATGTCAGGCCTCAGCAGGGGATGCTTTTCATTATTCTCTTGTTTTGAGTAGGAACAGTGACATGGTTCATGGAGCAGAAGTCTCCCTCCTGCTCAGCCCCATTTACCATGTTTCCACCCTCCCTAACCCATTCCTGGTAATCAGCTTTTCATTTTTGTATGTATTCATCTAGACTTCATTTGTAAATACTAAAGCACATACAAATATATTCTATTGTTTTTTTTCCTTCCTTATAAACAAAAGGAAGTATCTTATACACGATTCCTGTACTTTGTTCTGTTTTTTATTCTACTTAATATATCTTGGAGACTTTAAAAATATCTGTACATTGAAAGCTTCCTCATGCCCCCTCCTTTTTTTTTTGAGACAGTGTCTCGCTCTATTGCCCAGGCTGGAGTGCAATGGCATGATTTCAGCTCACTGCAACCTCTGTCTCCCGGGTTCTAGGGATTCTCCTGCCTCAGCCTCCTGAGTAGCTGGGATTACAGGTGCCCGCCATCACACCCAGCTAATTTTTGTATTTTTAGTAGAGATGGGGTTCACCGTGTTGGTCAGGCTTGTCTTGAACTCCCAACCTCAAGTGATCCACCCACCTCAGCCTCCCAAAGTGCCGGGTTTACAGGTGTGAGCCACCGCGCCTGGCCCTCCTCATGCACTTTTATACCTTCAAAATATTCCATTGTAGCTGGACGCAGTGGCTCACGCCTGTAATGCCAGCACTTTGGGAGGCTGAGGTGGGCGGATCACCTGAGGTCAGGAGTTCAAGACCAGCCTGACCAATATGGTGAAACCCCATCTTTAAAAAAAATACATGTATTCCGTCGTACATCCGTAGCACAATGTATTTCATCAGTCTCCTATTCAAGGGTATTTGCCTTCTCTCCAATCTTTAGTTATTTTGAGCAATGCTATACTGAGTAACTTAGAGTATATGTTATTTCCTAAGTACGGCTGAAGGATAAATTCCCAGAAGTTAAATTACTGGGTCAAAGGAGATACTCATTGGTAATTTTGATCTCTGTGGCCCAATTCTCTCCACGGGGCGCTGTGCCAATTTGTACTTCTACCGGGAAAGTATGCGATGCAGTCCTTGTTTCTCTTGGGTGATTACTGCATACTTCTTATATGTTGCCTTGAAGCGTTCATTTTTTTCCATTTGGATGCTGTCCTCTCAGTTAGAGGGCAAGTTTATTGAGAGCAAGGGCCAAGCGTTTTACTGCTTTTGAAGTGTCTGCATTCATAAATAATATAATACTGCACCCTAGGAGTCTAAGAACTACTTCTGCCTTCAGTATCATTTGGGAGATTAAGCCAATTAAACTTGAATGACAAGAGGATTCTGATGCCTGGTTAGAGTTCAGCTGAACTGATTTCAGTTTTTCCCTCCGAAGTCAGGGTATTCCAAATTCTTATTTTAGGTAGCTATAGGAGGAATCCCGAGGGCCCTTGACCGGGGCCTACAGAAGTTTTGTTTGTTTCTATGTCAGCTTCTATCCTGGATACGAGTGTCGGTTTCTCACGTGCAACCCCAGGGTCGCCCCAACATCAGCAAGTCTAATTGCTGCCAGGGCCATCACTTACTTTCCTGAGTTTGTGCCAGTGCCTGCCCCAAACTCAGCAAGAGAACAAAGAGCTGCTTTTAAGCCTTTTGTGTCTGCCACATAGGCAAACATGACATCATTGCAGTTTCGTTTGCCTATTTCCTGGTAGCCAACATGTCATCGAGGTTTCTTTGTTGTTTCAGTTGCCACTGCACTAGAGTCTCCCCTATGTCTAATCTGCCTGGGGGTCCAGGGGTCTTCAGACTCTTTGGCTTGACTATCCCCTGAAAGAATTTTGTAAAATTGCATGCCCCCTCACATGTCGACAATCTACATCCAACATTTTATTATATGTTTAAATAGTTGTAAGAATCTATTTTATAGAATATTGTTAATATTGACATTCAACTTTAAAAAAATAAAGTTGGACCGGGTATAGCAGCTCATGCCTGTAATAACAGTGCTTTGGGAGGCCAGGGCAGGAGGATCAGTTGAGGTCAAGAGTTCAAGACCAGGCTGGATAACATAGCAAGACTTCGTTGCTGCAAAAAATTTTAAAAATTAGTCCATTAAAAAATAAAAAAGAAAAATAAAATAAAAAAAAAGAAAAAAAATAAATAAAAAAAAGAAAAAATAAAAATAAAAATTAGTCCAGTGTAGTGGCATGCACTTGTAGTCCCAGCTACTTATAAGGCTGAGGTGGGAGGATTGCTTGAGGTAGGGAGGTTGAGGCTGCAGTGAGCTGAGATTGCACCACTGCACTCCCGTCTGGGCAACAGAGCAGTGAGACCCTGTCTTCAAAAAAAAAATTGTTAGGTAGACATTTACACATGTATATATATGATTAAGTTCTTATACAAACATATAGATATACTATATATATATATATATACACCCCCAATTATATATATGTGTGTGTTTACATATATATGTACGCACACACACTCCCAATTTTTTATTGTGTTAAAATATACGTAACACACGTTATCATCTTAATCACTTTAAGTGTATAGTGCAGTTAAGTGTATAAATGCATTCGTAATGTGCAACCATCACCACTATCCTTCTCTAGAACTCTTTTCAACTTGTCAAACTGGAACTCTGTGCCCACTAAATACTGACTCTCCATTCCATGCCCGTGGCAATCTCCACTCCACTCTGCCTCCAATTCTCACTACTCTGTGTGCCTCACATAGGCACATACAATATTACTTACTTATCACATGCTAAAGAAATAGCCCTCTATTCCGATTTTTTGCTTTTTGTCTATTGCTATTTTAATGGGGAAAGTTTCCCCTCTTTTGTTTGTTTATATTATTTACATACAATAAAGTCTACCAATTTAAAGTGTATAATTGGATGAATTTTGGTAATTGGTATAGAATTGTATAATCTCATCACAATCAGAGCATATTTATGTTGAGGCTTTATTGTATATAATGAGCTTTATTATATAAAGCACACACACATATACACACACACACACATATACATACAGTAGGTGTATTATATGATATAAAGCCTTAGCCTAAATAGAAATGCATCTATGCATATGCATAGATATGTATATGTATATATAATAAAAAATTATCTAAATACACATACCTAAATATAAAGACTTAACATAAATATATGTATGTTGGGGTATATATAAACACACATATGTGTATGGTACACATATATATTGATATTAAGGCTGTATGTTATATGAATTATACATGTAAGCTGGACGAGGTGGCTCATACCTGTAATTCCAGCACTTTGGGAGGCTGAGGTGGGTGGATCATTTGAGGTCTGGAGTTCTAGACCAGCCTGGCCAACATGATGAAACCCTGCCTCTACTAAAAAAAAATGAAAAAAAGCCTCTACTAAAAAATGAAAAAAAAAAATAGCCGGGGGTGGTGGCAGGCGCTTCTACTCCCAGCTACTCGGGAGGCTGAAGCTGGAGAATTGCTTGAGCCCACGAGGTGGAGGTTGCAGTGAGCCGAGGTTGTGCCACTGCGCTCCAGCCTGGGCAACAGAGTGAGACTCCGTCTCAAAAAAAGAAAGAAATAAAAACAAAATAAATAAATTATAAATGTATATATGACACATTGTTTTACATATTACATAAACAGTATTAAATATGTGAAGTATAAATATATATAATACCGTATAAAGTATATGTTTATATAAACTATAGGGGGTATATGATAAGTCCTTAACATGAAAATGTGCATAGATGTATCTATGGGTGTAACATACACATACACAGAGACCTGTTAGATTATTATTTTTTTGATGGTTACAAAGGAATCTCATAGTGTTTGACTCCTGCCATCCTCCATTAAAATAATACCTGGACAAGCTCTCCTTTAGGAAATGTTTTATTATTTTTTTTTTCTAAATTTGAATTTCCATTCCACTTCCCACACAGCCTTTTCTCATCTATATTTTTATCCTTGACTGTCTTTTGCTGGTCACCCTACTATAATGCACAAAAAGGATAGACCTGAACTGATATTTTTATTTCCTGTGACCATTGAACAGTCATTTAATCATTTCTTCTGAAGAAGTTGTCATCAGTGAAGCAATACCAATTGGTCAAAACAATAATATGTATTTTCAGTGACTAAATCCTTATTAAATAGGATGTTAGATTTAAATTAGAAATATATTCCTTAATGAGATAGTTGGCCTTTTTACTCCGATTAGTTTATGTGTCTAAGTTTGGTTCCTACTTACTGCTAGAATCAATTCTGTTTCTCAATGACACTGCAGAGGAAACTTGTTTGCATTAAAACTAGAGCCAGGCTTGGTGGTTCACCTCTGTAATCCCAGCACTTTGGGAGGCTAAGGTGGGTGGATAGTTTGAGTTTGAGACCAGCCTGGGCAACATGGTGAAACCCTGTCTCTGTAGAAAATACAAAAATTAGCTGGGCGTGGTGGCATGTGTATGTGGTCTCAGCTACTGGAGAGGCTGAGGTGGGAGGATTGTTTGAGCCTGGGAGGTCCAGGCTGCAGTGAGCTGAGCTGTGATTGCGCCATTGGCCAGTTGTTTGATGCTGCAGTGAACTGTGATTTTGCTAATGCACTCTAACCTGGAAGACAGAGTGAATCTCTGTCTCCAAAAATAAAAAAGTAGATAGAAATGGAAATAATTGTATTACTGTACTGTCAGTTAATTCTTTGAGCTCATTCTGAGTCAAAAATCCTATTCTGATATACTATCAAAAATAATTTTTAATACTCTATCCACATGCAATTCAATGAGATCTCCTTGGGCTTGAGGGAAAGGAAAAATGTTGGAAAGCCCCTGACTTTGCAAAAGCGAATTTTACTCAGTCATGCCAGTTATATGTCGGTTCAGCACTAGCACTGGGATTGGGTTTGGTGCCCCAGGAAACACGCCGTGGTAAGGTTAGGATGGCTGAGGGGTGTCCTCGTCTTTCTGTAAAGTGGAGGAAGGGCTTCTGGGTAAAGGAAAAGCCAGCCCTTCCCTTGCAGGCAAGGGCTCAGGCAGATCAGTTGCAGGAAAGAAGGCCTGGTGAATACCTGGAAATCAATTCTTTTAAAGCTGTAGGTGCCTTCTTACTAAGGAGGAAGTGTTCTTATTCCTCCATTTGAAGACCACTATTCTTTTTTTTTTTCTTTTCTTTTTTTTTTTTTTTAGCTTTGTGGTGGAGTCTTGCTCTGTCATCCAGGCTAGAGTGCAGTGGTGCAATCTCGGCTCACTGCAACTTCTGCCTCCTGGGTTCAGGTGAGTCTCCTGTCTCAGCCTCCCGAGTAGCTAGAATTACAGGTGCATGCCACCACGCTTGGCTAATTTTTAAATTTTTAGTAGAGATGGGCTTTCACCATGTTGGCCAGGCTGATCTCGAACTCCTGACCTCAAGTGCTCCACCTACCTCAGCCTCCCAAAGTACTGGGATTACAGGCATGAGCCATTGCGCCTGGCCTGAAGACCACTATTCTTTGAAACTCCCAATCTCTTCCACTTTGCAAGACAGCGTTCTCCAATCTCCTCTCAGCAGAATGGTTTCAGGCATAAGCTGGTTTCTGGGCTTTCGTCTCTGGGGCAGGGCTGAGGAGGCTGCCATTGCAGGCTGCCCACAGGACTGAGACACGTGCTTGACAGCTCCTTCCCGTAGCTAAAAATCCAGGCTAAAGAATTTGGCTGCTCAGTAGACAGGCATTATGCAGTGAATAGACCCCTGGGAAAAGAGGAAGAAAATAAGTGAGAAAATATTGCTGTCTCCTTATCCTTCAAAAATACACGGGGGCCCTGACCAGGTGACACCTTCTTCACCGGTGACAGAATGACCATTGGTGAAGACACACTTGACAGGCAGTGGGCTAGAGAATGAGCAGAGAGAAGGACCCAGATTTGGTGGGCTGTCATGGTCTACTTGGGCTGCCCTAACGAAATACCACAAGCTGGGTGGCTTCAACATCCAGCATTTATTTTCTCACCATTCTAGAGGCTGAAAGTCTGGGATCAGGGTGCCAGCATGGTCACTTTCTGGTAGGGACCCTCTCCCTGGCTTGCAGGTGGCTGCCTCTCATTGTGTGCCGTGTGGCCTTTCCTTGGTGAGTGCATACGCAGAGACAGAATCTTTCTCTCCATCTTTGCTTGTTTAAGACAGGGTCTTACCGTGTCACCCAGGCTAGAGTGAAGTGGTGTGATCATGGCTCCCTGAAGCCTCAATCTCCTGGACTCAACTGATCTTTCTGCCTTAGCCCCTAAAACAGCAAAGCCCACAGGTGTGTGCCACCAAGCCCAGCTAATTTTTAAAAATTTCTTAAGGTGACTGGGGGGGAGGGGATCTCACTGTGTTGCCTCTCTTTTATTATAAAGCTGCCAATCAGCACCAATTTTTATCAAATTAGGATCCTACCCAATGACCTCATCTAACCTTAATTAACTCCTAAAAGCTCTATCAATAATTAGTCACACTGAGGGTTAGGGTTTGATATGGTTTGGCTGTGTCCTCACCCAAATCTCATCTTGAATTGTAGCTCCCATAGTTCCTATGCATTGTGGGAGGGACCCAGTGGGAGGAAATTGAATCATGGGGGTGTGTCTTTCCCTTGCTGTTCTTGTGATGGTGAGCAAGTCTCATGAGATCTGATGGTTTTATACAGAGGAGTTCCCCTCCACAAGCTCTGTGTCTTTGCCTGCCACCAACCATGTAAGACATGACTTGCTCTTTCTTGCTTTCCACCATGATTATGAGGCCTGCCCAGCCATGTGAATTGTGAGTTTATTAAACCTCTTTCCTTTATAAATTACCCTTGCCTTTATAAAGTCTCAGGTATGCATTTATCGGCAATGTGAGAATGGACTAATCCAGGGTTTCAACATATGAATTTTGGGGGACAATTCACTGGTTCACTGAGAATCAGGATGTGAGCCATGGGACCCTGACTCTGCCACTAAGTGGCTGTGATCCCAGTGGACTTGTTGCTTGGTTGTTTTTCTGGGTTTCAAGGCAGGCATGTGTGACTATGGGGAAATGCTGACCCATTCGTGGTTGTATATACAAGATTCTGTGTTGAGAAGCAAACTGCGTTCTGTTCACTGTGTTGTTTACTGTGACAGAGTTGAAGATAACATATTCAAGTTTTGGTTTGTTTGTTCTGAGACAGGGTCTTGCTCTGTCCCCCAGGCTGGTGTGCAGTGGTGTGATAACAGCTTGTTGCAACCCCCACCTCCTAGGCTCAAGCAGTCTTCCCACCTCAGCCTCCTGAGGGGTTGGGACTACAGGCATGTGCCACCAAGTCCAGCTGATTTCTGTAATTTTTTGTAGAGATAGGGTTTTACCATGTTGCCCAGACTGGTCTTGAACTCCTGGACTCAACATATCCATCTGCCTTGCCATCCCAAAGTGCTGGGATTATAGATGTGAACAACTGTGCTCAGTCAAAAAAATATTTGAAAAATAATAACCATTGAAAGAGAGTTGGACATTAACCAGAAAAGTCTAATTTAAGGCATTAACAAGAAAAGTTTAATTTTCCAAAGACCCCCCCACCCCACCCCGGATAAGTCAGGTTTTACAGTATACCAGCCCCAGAAGGATGACAAAAAGGACCAAAAAATCTGTGTAGGGTTGGGTCAATTAAAGGAAAATCATAAGCCCAAAGTCTGAATTTGAGTTTGTTAACTCATCTCACAGCCCCCACCAGGGCAGAAAGAAGACAAATGGCCCACAGAAAAATGGTGAGCATCTCATCTGTAAAATCAATTTTTACATTGGTGGCTTCAGGAGGCACAGGCCATCCTCTTTCTGGGGTTTGGTTTCCCTCCCCTCCCCTCCCCCTCCCTTCCCCTCTTCCCTTCCTCTTTCCTTCCTCTTTCCTTTTCTTTCTTTTTTTCTTTTTCTTTTCTTTTCTCTTTTCCTTTTTTTTCTTTCTTTCTTTGAGATGGAGTCTTGCTCTGTTGCCCAGGCTGGAGTGCTGTGGTGTGAGCTCAGCTCACTGCAACTTCTACCTCCCGGATTCTCCTGAGTAGCTGGGATTACAAGCACACGCCACCACACCTGGCTGATTTTTGTATTTTTAGTAGAGACGGTTTCATCGTGTTGGTCAGGCTGGTCTCGATCCCCTGACCTCAGGTGATCCACCCACCTCGACCTCCCAAAGTGCTGGGATTATAGGCCTGAGCCACTGTGCCCGGTCTCTGGGGTCTTTTTCATTTTGAGTAAGCAAACACCTAAAGTACTTTTTTTCATATAGAATGAGTGGTGGGAAACGATGTGAGTTTTGACAGGTCTGAATATTTTTTTTTTCATATTGATTCTTGAACTGTATCAGATGATTCTTTAACTGTAGAATCCAGAGTTCAAAATATTCCTTTCCCCAGGCATTTGAAGATACTGTTCCATTGTCTTCCAGCAATCAGTATTGTTGATGAAATTTGATGGCAGTTTAATTTCCTTTCCTTTTTATATATATCTCCCCCACTGGAAGCTTTCAAAGTTTCCCAGCGTTCTGAAATTTCACAAGAATGTAACACCATTATGTCTTTTTTTAATTCACTCTGTACAGCACTCAGTGGCCATTGTCATCTGAAGATGACTTCCTCTTCAGCTCAGGGCCTTTTTCTTTCATATCTTTGCTTATTTCCTCCCATTCCCTTCTTTTTTTCATTTGGAATTCCTATGAAAGGAATATTGGACTACCTGACACTATCATCCTGGAGCCTTTTCTCTCATGTTTACCGATTTTTGTCTGTTTCCTTCTTATTCTGAAAGTTTTCTTTTCTTTTCTTTTCTTTTCTTTTCTTTTTTTTTTTTGATTGGGAGTCTCACTGTGTTGCCCAGGCTGGAGTACAGTGGCGCGATCTTGGCTTACCGCAGCCTCGACCTCCCGGATTCAAGTGATTCTCCTGCCTCAGCCTCCTGAGTAGCTGGGATTACAGGTGCCCGCCACCACCATGCCTGACTAGTTTTTATGTTTTTGGTAGAGACGGGGTTTTGCCATGTTGGTCAGGCTAGTCTCAAACTCCTGACCTCAGGTGATCTGCCCACCTTGGCCTTCCAAAGTCCTGGAGTTATAGGCGTGAGCCACAGCGCCCGGCCACCTTTACTTTTATATCTCAAGCTCAGTCTTTACTTGTGTACATTTTTTTTTTTTTTTTGAGACAGGGTCTTGCTCTGTCACCTAGGCTGGAGTACAGGGTGTGATCATGGCTCACTCCAGTCTCAGCCTCCTGGGCTCAAGTGATCCTCCCACCTCAGCCTCCCAAGTAGTTGGGATCACAGCACATGCCACCACACCCAGCTAATTTTTGTATTTCTTGTAGACATTTGGTCTTACCATATTTCCCAGGGTTCAAACTCCTAGGGTCAAGCAATCCGCCCATCTCGACCACCCAAAGTGCTGGGATTGCAGGCATGAGCCACTGTGCCTGGTCTACTCATGTACATTCTAAGGAAGGCAGTCCTTCTATTTGATTTTTTTTTTTTTTGCCCTGTAATCATACCTTAATTACCAAGTACTCTTTTATTCTTTTCTGGATGAGTGTTCCGTTTAGCTGGAGAGTAAAAGCTGAATGTGTTTAGGACACTGGAGGTCCCAGGTCTCCCAGCTTTAATGAATTACCCTAATGATCGTGGGGGTGCCCTCCACCCAGTTAGAAGCTTCCATGGACTTCTTTTCAAGACCTGGCCTTCCCGGTGGCATGTGAGTCTGCAGTTTTCTTGTCTGCTTCTTTGTCAATCTCATCCTAATGCTTTCTGCCCTCCAGGTGTTTTCAAGATTTCTGGCCTGCTGATGGCAGCCTTTCTTATTTTTGTACCTATTATTATTTCATTCTTTTTCAAAATATCTGTTTCATCATTTCAATGGGTCCTTGAATAGGAGAGGAGAGAGAAATCTTAGGTATTCAGTGCATCAGTTTAAACTCTGGAAGCTTCTTTCTTTCTTTGTTTCCTTCCTTCCTTCTTTTCTTTCTTTCTTTCTTTTCTTTCTTTTCTTTTTTTTAATTTTTATTTTTAGAGCAGGTCTCACATTGTCACCCAGGCTGGACTGCAGTAGAATGGCTCACTACATTCTCAAGCTGGGCTCGAGTGATCCTCCTGCTTCAGTCCCCCGAGTAGCTGGGACCACAGGCATGTACCACCATGCCTGGCTAATTTTTTTTGATGGAGTCAAACTCCTGGACTCAAGCAATCCTCCCACCTCAGCCTCAAAAAGTGCTGGGATTATAGGTGTGCTCGCACCCAGCCACTCTTTTGTTTTGTTTTGTTTTTTGAGACACAGTTCCACTCTGTTACCCAGGCTGGAGTACAGTGGCACAATCTTGGCTCACTGAAATCTCTGCCTTCCAAGTTCAAGCGCTTCTTGTGCCTCAGCCTCCCTAGTAGCTGGGATTACAGGCATATGCCACCATTCCCAGCTAATTTTTATATTATTAGTAGAGATGGGTTTTCACCATGTTGACCAGGCTGGTCTCGAACTCCTGACCTCAGGTGATCTGCCCGCCTTAGCCTCCCAAAGTGCTGGGAGTACAGGTGTGAGCCACCATGCCCGGCCCTAGCCACTCCTTTCTTAATAAAATTGTATTCCAGTTCTCTCTTCCTGCGTTTGACTCCCTGGTTTATCTCCTTACCTTGCATAAAGGTCCCCATGGCAATGCAACCTGGACAATCCTCCTGGGAGACTCGACTCGAAGGTGTGGGAGCTCCCTGAGCTGGTCGGTCTGTTGACCCAGACACCAGATCCTCTGGGGCGGCAAGGAGAAAAGAGTTTGGTTGTGCTAATGGCGCTCCTCCATTGTTTACCTGTCAGAGAAAAATTGCACTGGACAAGTAGGCAAAGAAGACTTTTTAAAAGACTATTGCATTGGGGTCAAGACTCAACTCTGAATATAACGGGGGCAGCTGGGGATTTGTAGACAATGGGCAGGGTGGGAATGCCAGTGGATGGAAAGGTAATGTGAGGAACTTGGCAAAGTAACAAGGGTGGGGGAGTCTTGCAGAACCAGATTCAGCAGGCCAAGGATGAGGCCTGGTCAAGAAGAGCACTCAGGTTGGGTGCGGTGGCTCACACCTGTAATCCCAGAACTTTGGGAGGTCGAGCCAGGTGGATCATGAGGTCAGGAGTTCAAGACTAGCCTGGCCAACATGGTGAAACCTCATTTCTAGTAAAAATACAAAAATTAGCTGGGTGTGGTGGCAGGTGCCTGTCATCCCAGCTACTCAGGAGGCTGAGGCGGGAGAATTGCTTGAACCCGGGAGGCAGAGGTTGCAATGAGCCGAGATTGTGCCACTGCACTCCAGCCTGGGCAACACAGCAAGACTCCATCTCAAAAAGAAAAGCACTCAGAGGAGCCTGACTCAAGTTTGGTGAAGGACAGGGAGTCACTGTTGGCCCCTCCTTGATTCAGGGTACTGCAAATATTTCTGTTCAATACTGTGCCTCCTGGCCAAGTGGCTACCCTCCTCACTGAACTTGATAGCTCAGGCCTTTGATATTTCTTTATTTTGCATGGTTCTGATTGGTGAGGTTCCCTTAAAGCTTACTCGGCTCTAACACTTTGGCAAGCAGAATCAAATTGTGTTTAAGCCCAGGCTTTGGAATCTTAAGCACTTGGGTTCAGATCTTGTCTCTGCCACTTATTAGCTGTGTAATTTTGGGCAGGTCAGTTAAGAATGTTTTCTTCCCTTGGCCAGGCATGGTGGCTCATGCCTGTAATCCCAGCACTTTGTGGGGTTGAGGCAGGAGAATCTCTTGAGTCCAGGAATTCAAGACCAGCCTGGGGAAGATGGTGAGACATGGTCTTTACAAAATAAAACCGAAAAAATTAGTGGGGCATGGTGGCGTGCACTTGCAGTGCCAGCTACTTGGGAGGCTGAGGCGAGAGGATTGCTTGAGCCCAGGAGTTTAAGGCTGCAGTGAAGTATGATTGCACCACTGCACTCCAGCAACAAAGTGAGATCCTGTCTCAAAGAAAGAGAAAAGAAAAAGAATACTTTCTTTTCAGATTGTTAACTATTGATGTTATTATCATTGTTCAGTAAATGAAAGCTATCATTAATTTTTGCATTTTATTGTCCCAGCCTCACACCATGTAGTTCTCCCGAAGCCAGCCCCAACATGCTTCCTAGATCATGGCTAATGTACAAGTTTACCTAGGCTTGGCAGTTTGGCAAGCATCTAATATGTACCAGTAACCAATAGCATACCCTTGTTTCCTTTGATAAAAGCAGAATCTCTCTCTCTTTCTCTCTGGTTTTTTTTTTTTGAGACAGAGTCTTACTCTGTTGCCCAGGCTGGAGTGCAGTGGCACAATCTCAACTCACTGCAACCTCCACCTTCTGGGTTTAAGCGATTCTCCTGCCTTAGCCCTCTGAGTAGCTGGGACTACAGGTATGTGCCACCATGCCCAGCTAATTTTTGCATTGTTAATAGAGACAGGATTTCACCATGTTGGCCAGGCTGGTCTCAAACTCTTGACCTCAAGTGATCCGCCTGCCTGGGCCTCCCAAAAGGCTGGGATTATAGGTATAAGTCACCATATCTGCCCTGATAGAAGCAAATCTCTGAGGCCCTCTATGGTACCCCTCTTAATCTGAAAAGCATTCTGGGGCTTCTTCAACTCGCACTGCAGTAACTATAAGGAAAATCTCCTAACTTTAATCCAATAGCAGCATGTATCAAGGCCATTGGAACACTTTTTTTTAATGGCATAATTATTACAGCAGTTACCTACATCAGTCCTTAAGTGGAGTGTGGTGTTAATATTATGCAGCTTCGCTGCTCTGTCATGCCTATCATCAAATGCTTCTCTTCAAGTTACCACTTCCTGTGTAATGCTATTACCCTATTAGATTAATTGATATGTCCTCTATAGCCTCTTTCCTTTCAAAAGTGTGTCTGAGAGCTTTCGGAAGTTTGAGAAGGGATGTGTATGTTTTGCAAAATAAGGGGGAAATGGGGGGCAGAAAGCCCTGTCCTTTTTTTTTTTTTTTTGAGTCGGAGTCTCTCTGTCACCAGGCTGGAGTGCAATGCCACAATCTCAGCTCACTGCAACCTCTGCCTCCCAGGTTCAAGCGATTCTCCTGTCTCAGGCTCCCAAGCAGCTGGGACTATAGGCATCTGCCACCACATGCAGCTAATTTTGTATTTTTAGTAGAGACGGGGTTTCCCCATATTGGCCAGGATGGTCTCGATCTCTTGACCTCATGATCTGCCCGCCTTGGCCTCCCAAAGTGCTGGGATTACAGGCATGAGCCATGCCCAGCCAAGTCTTGTCATTTTTGTAGTAGTTCACGTAGAAGCTTCCAGACCAACAACAGAAATGGAACAGGATCCCCACAGATTATGGGGACTGTAGATAGTGTTTCCACTTTTGGTATCATCTCTAACTTCTCTGTTCTCGGATACTAAGCAAGAAAAATTAACATCACCCAGAGTATTACAATGGATGTCTAAGTCAACATGTGTTCCCCTCCAGCAAGCCTCAACCTTGACTTCACTTCCAGGGCTGATGGCACAACAGGGCTGAAATCACCACTGACTCATTGAATCTGATCACCTGTACTGAGATGCCAAGAGACAGATGTCTTTTAAAGGGACTTTGAGGCTGGGCGAGCTGGCTCATGCCTGTGATCCCAGCACTTTGGGAGGCTGATGCAGGTGGATCGCCTGAGGGCAGGAATTTGAGAGCAACCTGGGCAACGTGGCAAGACCCCACCTCTACCAAAAATTCAAAAACTACATGGGCGTGGTGGTGTATGCCTGTGGTCCCAGCTACTTGTGGGGCTGAGGCAGGAAGATCGTTTGAGCCAGGGAGGCAGAGGTTGCAGTGAGCCGAGATCACCGACTGCACTCCAGCTTAGGCGGCAGAATGAGACTCTGTCTTATGAAAAAAAAGTGGTGGGGGTCTTTGAGAGAGATTGCTAGAAATAGTGCTAATTTTTAGTGAGGTAGAAATTAAAGCAGAAAACAGTGATTTAGAAAGATTTTTTGGTCCAGTGCTGTATTAAGGGATTGCCAGAGAAACAGATCCAATCGAGTATGTGGGTGTATAAGGAGATTATTATAGAATTGACTCACGTGATTACGAAGGCTGACAAGTCCCAGGATTTGCAGTTTGATGGCCAGAGACCTGGGAGAGCCAGTGGTGCAAATTCCAGTTCAAAAGCCAGCAGGCTTGAGACTCAGGAAGAGCCGATGTCTCACTTCAAGTCTGAAGGCAGGACAAAGCTGATGTCCCAGCTCAACCTTGCGGCAGGAGGAGTTCTTTCGTGCTCAGCCATTTTGTTCTAGGCAGGTCTTCCACTGTTCGGATGAGGCCCAACCATAGCAGGCTTTACTCAGTCACTCAATTCCAACATTAATGTCATCCCCAGACACCTGAATATGACATCTGACCCAACGTTTGGACACTCCTGACCCAATCAAGTTGACACATAAAATTAGCCTGTAAGTGTTGGTTGCACACTTTAATCAAACTCACCCCACGTTAATGCATCAGTCACTAAATTAGGATAAAGGTTGAAATGCTTCTTTCCACAGGCACGACTTTGTGAGGAAAAAGGAACCCCAGGAGAATAACACTGTGGGCATAATTTCTTTATTGTACAGTGTGTTCAGCCTTTATTGCAATGATTTTTCAGAGACGAACAGAATTTAAAGTGTTAGAACTTATTTGGGAGGCTAAGGTGGGCAAAGGACTTGAGCCCAGGAGTTCGAGACCAGCCTGGATAACGTAGTGAGACCCTCGTCTCTACGAACAAAACACAACAAAAACTATGTTCCTTCACTTTTCAAACAGTTAGCTTTTACATACCCAGCTGATGTTTTCCTCCTGTAAGTAGCATGGAGGAGGTGGAGGGGGCTGAAGTATGTAATTGTGATGACTGCTTTCCTTAGAACATGGTTTTCTGAGCAGGCGTGGTTGCTCACACCTGTAATCCCGGCACTTTGGGATGCCAAGGCGGGTGAATCACATGAGGTCAGAGTTCAAGACCAGCCTGGCCAAAAAGGTGAAACCGCATCTCTACTAAAAATACAAAAAATTAGCTGGATGTGGTGGTGCATGTCTGTAGTCCTAGCTACTTGGGAGGCTGTGGCAGGAGAATCACTTGAATCTGGGAGGCAGAGGTTGCAGTGAGCCGAGATCGCACCATTGCACTCCAGCCTGGGCAATAGAGTGAGGCACTGTCTTAAAAAAAAAAAAAAAAAGAATATGGTTTTTCTAAGGGAGATCAGATTAGTTTCTCTTGGTGGTGAAGACTGTCAGGTGTAGCAATTGTCCTCTTGAATTTACTGGTTCTCAAAGTGTAGTCCTTTGATCAGCATCGGCATCACCTGGGGGTTGATTTGTTAGAACTAGGAAATCTCAGGTCCCATCCAAAACCAACTACATCAACTCTAGAGGTGGACCCTCGAGATCTGCATGGTAAGAAGCCACCCAGGTGATTCTGATGCATGCTCATGTTTCAGAATCACGGATTGAGTATATTTGCCATGTAGTTACTTGGTGGTGATGCATACATCTTGAAATTGACCTAAGACCTAGAAAGGCAACCGACATGGGTTAGCTGTGTCCCATCCAAATCTCATTTTGGATTGTAGCTTCCACAATTCTCACTTGTCTTGGGAGGACCCGGTGGCAGGTAATTGAATCATAGGGGTGGGTCTTTCCTGTGTAGTTCCTGTGATGGTGAGATCTGATGGTTTTAGAAAGGAGAGTTTCCTGCACAAACTCTCATTCCGTCTTGCCCGTGGCCATGTAAGATGCACCTTCTGCCTTCCACCACGTGGAACTGTGAGTCCATTAAATCTCTTTTTCTTTATAAATTACCCAGTCTTGGGTATATCTTTATCTGCAGCATGAAAATGGACTCATACAGTAACAAACCATAATTCTGGAGAATTTCAAAACTACAGATGACACTCTTCCTTTCAGCAGACGTTTTCATCACTGTATGGTTGCTCAGTTTAGTCATATGCCTATGAAATGGTTAATTTTATGTGCCAGTTTGACTGGTCATGGGATACCCAGAATAAATATTTCCTGATGTGTCTTTGCGGTTGTTTCTGGATAAGATTGACTTTGGAATTGGTGGGCTATGTAAAGTAGATTGCCTGCCCCAATGTGAGCGGGCATCATCTGATCCATGGATCAGATGAATAGAACAAAAGGCAGAGGAAGGAGGAGTTGGGCCTGGTTTTGTTTCCTGCCTGCCTGCTTGAGCTGGAACATCTCCAGGCTGGGATTTAGCACACCATTGGTTCACTGGTTCTCAGGACTTGGATGCAGACTTAATTATACCACAAGCTTTCCTGGGTCTCTGGCTTACAGAAAGGCAGGTCGTGGGACTTAACTATCCATAGTCGTGCGAGCCAATTCCTTTTAATCAATCTCTCTCTCTTTCGTTGTGTCTTTGAGGGTGTTTGTGGATGCGACTAGCTCTCTGTATCTATCTATCTACAGAACCAGGAGGAGGTATCTCTATGTCTATCTATATATCTCCTTCTTGTTCTGTTTCTCTGGAAAACTTTGTATAGATTTTGGCACTGAGGTTGCTTCTAGAGGAACAGAATTTTAAGGATGAATTTTCTGAACTGGTCTTGGGGTTTCTAGAATTGGCTCTCTAACCTGATTAGATTTAAAGGGACTAATGACTCTATTTCCAGTAGTAAAATGAGCGCTAATAGTCCATAGTGTGATCTGTTTGTAGAGATACACAGAATACTATGTTGGATACTCCTAATCAACCAACTATAGAATCAAGGAGCTCAGTAATGTTATATATGATACTATTTTTTTTTAAAAGATAGAGTCTTACTCTGTCACCCCAGCTGGAGTGCAGTAGCACAATCACAGCTCACTGCAGCCTTGACTGCTTAGGCTCAAATGATCCTCCCACCTCAGCCTCTTGAGTAGCTAGAACTACAGGTATGTGATACCTTGCCCAGCTTTTCTTTCTTTCTTTCTTTTTTTTGTAGAGACACGGTCTTGCCACATGGCCCAGGCTATTCTTAAACTCCTGGGCTCAAGTGAGCCTCCCACCTTGGCCTCCCCAAATCCTGGGATCACAGGTGTGAGCCACCACGCCTGGCTTATATATGATACTTATGAACATTTTGGAAAATGAATGAATATAATGATGTTGATTGGAACCCTGATGTTATGCTACTGGAAGGAAAGGATGAGATCAGGGATTCACATTCCTAGTCTGTGCACCACATAAATGACCTAGGAGCTTCTATGTCTGCCCTGAGGGAGACCTCTATTCACTATACAGAAGGGCTGAAATTGCTGAAAATCAAATGCAAAACCTCATCCTGCAACTGGCTGAATTACAACACAAGTTGAAGCTTTGCAGGCTACGTACAGTTAAAGTGAAAGCATTAATTGGGAAAGAATGGGATCCTGTAAGTTGGGATGGGGATGTTTGGGAACACTTTGAATGCTGGTGACAGGGGCCGGGCACAGTGGCTCACGCCTGTAATCCCAGCACTTTGGGAGGCCACGGCGGGTAGAGCATGAGGTCACAGGATTGGGTGTGGTGCCTCATGCCTATAGTCCCAGCTACTCGGGAGGCTAAGGCAGGGAATCGCTTGAACCTGGGAGGCGGAGGTTGCAGTGAGTCAAGATTATGCCACTGCATTCCAGCCTGGGGACAGAGAAAGACTCCGTCTAAAAAACAACAACAACAACAACAACAACAAAATGGGACATGAGCCCCTAAATTCTGATGTCTCCTTTATCAGTGAAAAAGCACACCCACATTTGCTTCCCCACCTCAGCAACGGTGGCATCCCCACCCCCAGTGGTACTGGCCTTTCCACCTCTGAGAGGATGAACCCTGCATTGCCTGAGGAAATAGTAATGGCCTCCCTGGAGACAGGCGCCAAGCAACACAATGTTGCACTCCTCAGGACCCCCCACCACCCCTCTTTGTTAGACGTCAGTCCTGCAGCCCCTGAAGATGAGGTACACTGTATGACTGGCCCAGAAGAGGTGTGCTACACTCCATTCAACTACTTGAGGTTTTTAATTTCTACGGACAGAAATTCAAGGAATGTGTATGGGAATGGATACTATCAGTGTGGGATCATGGTGGTGGAAAAGCAAAGGTCACCTGGGGGCCACAAAGCAGGCCATCCAGAGGCCAGACCCCTCAACTGAGGAATGTAGAAGTAATGAGACTTCCCTATGATTGAAAGCAGCATCTGGTATGGCACTTCTTTCCCACAAATTTATAAGTAACTAGAATGTCTGTACATCTCCAGAATGCATGCACGTCGAAACTCATTGTGCAACCCTTGCTGATATCAAGGCACCCAAATGCCCACAGATGTAATCATTTATCATGACCTGTATGGCTAGTGTAGTCCAAATTACCCTTAAGCTCCTGCAAGGTCCATAAATACCCCAAGGAACAGTCCACTGCAGCACGCTCAGTCCAGCACGCTGGACTCTGCTGTCTGATAAAACTGTCCTTTTCCAACTTACACTGTTTACAACTTTACTGATGTCAGTAAATTCTTACTACCCTACTACCCACAAGCTGACCACTTTCTGATGCTGGGTCTCTGACACTTCACCTAGCAGGTAGAAGGAACATAAAGTTGGATGGGGCTGAATGTTTTGATGAGGGCTGACTAAGCAGAGATTCTCCATTTAGTGTTGCAGCTTGGGGCATGTGTTGAATCTGGCTGAGCACGGTGGCTTATGCCTGTATTCCCAGCACTTTGGGAAGCTGAGGTGGGTGGATCACTTGAGGTCAGGAATTTGAGACCAGTCTAGCATGGTAAAACCCTGTCTGTACTAAAAATACAAAAATTAGCCCGGCATGGTGGCGCACGTCTGTAATCCCAGCTACTTGGGAGGATGAGGCTGGAGAATCACTTAAATCTGGGAGGTGGAGGTTGCAGTGAGCTGACGTCATGCCACTGCACTCTAGCCTGGATGACACAGTGAGACTTGGTCTCAAAAAAAAAAAAAAGAAAGTGTTGAATCCAATTGGTTGGTTGGCTGGCTGAAACATGGACTCAAAGGTGGTCCATGTGAGTGAACTGGAAGTGGTGGGCATGCCTTGGTTTCATGTGGAGGCAGGGATTTGGAGACTTAGGGAGTTGGCAGGTTAGATTGCAATTGTCACCTACTCTGGGAGGGTCTAGAAGGCATACATTTCATCAATATTGTGAGCAATGCATGTGTGAGGGGTGCCCTGGCATCCTTGAAGAGCCTGTTATTGCTCCTCTGTAAGTCAGATCTCGAGATGTGAACTTCAGTGAACTGGGAAGCATGAATGCAGTGGGTGGAGCCGGCGCCTGGGGTGGCCGGGGCCAGGTGGTGGCAGAGCTGTCATACACTCAGATTATTGATATTGATGCAAGCGGGTTTCAGAGATGCTGAGTTGGTTTGAGACATTCTGACTCGAGAGAACCATGCAACGTTTCGGTAAGCAAGTCCAGAAAGCAACCGGACATTCTGAGGGCTCAGAGAAAGAGGCCAGGGATAGAGACAGAAATTTGAGAATCACTGGTATAAACCTGTGTTAAAACACACAAATAACCAAATCAACCTTTGGTGAATGAGGTCACGTAGGGAAATGATAGAAGGCAATGAAGCCAAGGCCCAGGACCGAGCCCTGGGGAAGGTGCAGAGCTGAAGGGGACAGAAGAAGATGGCCCAGAATGGTGAACAGAGACAGGAAGTGGAGGCAGTGCTTCTCAGACTTGCCTGGGCATCACCTGGAGAGTGTGTTGAAACAGATTCTTGGGCCCCAGCCCAGAGATTTGGATTCAGTAGGTCTGGGAGCCTAAGAACTGCATTTCAGATCTGGCTCCCTTGGGATGCTCATGCTCCTGGTCCACAGACCATGCTTTGGGTAGCGCTGGAATAGGCTCATCCGTTGACTACAAAGAGAAGGGAAGAGAGAGACGATTTGAGGGTGGCTGGAAGTTTCTGGGGATGTAAGAAACTCGTACATGTTTATAGGTCAAGGTGAAGGAGGCAGTCGAGACAGGGAGAAGCTGAACATCTTGGAGAGGAAAGGAATGATGCGTGAGGGAAATGCTTGGAACAGATTAGAGGGAAAACAAAATGAAAGCACCAGAGACGTGCTCAGTAAAAATATTATAGAGCTGTGGTGCCTGCTTTTAGAAAACTAAAGCTCCTTTGAGGAGATGATTTCTTCTCACTTCCCCTCCTTTTATTATTTTTTTAAAAATCTCCTAACTCCTTGGAGCCGCTATTTACTTGTACCTTTCTGGCTCTCCCACTGTGCCTAGGAGCCTTTGTCTCTCTGCCAAAATCCTCCCAGGGCTGTCACTTCCGGGTACAGAGACTTAAAGGGATGACTCGCTACAGATGACTGAACAGTAATGAATAGATTTTCAACAGCACAAGGCATTTCAAGGATAAAGGAAAATTTCAAAAAAAGTATGATCATTATTGCAAAATTGTGTTTCTACCACTTCTTGCTAGAATTGCTGTCAAGCTGTTTGACAGCTCCCCTGGGAGATCACAGTCTAGCATTGCAATCATGGTGAAGCACAAAGACACAGCTCGCTCTCCTCTGTTCACTAAAGCTGCTTCCTTACAGCCTCAGAGCCCTCTGACAAACTAGAAAAGCATCAAAAATCACTTTGTTGTGTTACAAACACACACACACGCACACACACACACACAACCACCCCAATAATAGCCGTGAGCAGCTATCTGCCTGTGTGCTACACACTCTGAGTTCAAGACAGCAAAAACATATTCAGGGCTTGTAATAGAACAAGCCCCAGGAGACATGCTGGGATCCACAGATTAGTAAAACACTGTTGGGTTCTGAGAGGCCCTTCATCTTCCTCTCTCTTTCAAGTCCTGAACCAAATGACGCAGTCATAGGAATCAGACTGGGTTGAAAATGTCAGCTTGATTGCTACTGAAGTCGGCCTGGGGAAGGTGGCTTGGCTCCAAGGCCAGAACAGGCTTCTCGTTTCTTCTCCATGAATTGAACTTGGCCCTGGATATAGGCATAGTCACTGGAAACCCCTGTTATCTGCTGCCGAGTGGAGGAGAGAAGAATGCGAGTGGCCTGTGGGCAGACATCTACAAAACAGGAATTCAAAGAGAGCCTGGGCAGTGAGTGTGCAATCGATCACACACTTAATTGTTTTCTTCTACAAGGGAGTAAGTAAGCAGAGTGGGCAGAGAGAAGGATGGCTGCTCAGATAGTTCGGATGTCTGTCCCCTCCAGAGCTCATGTTGAAATTTGATTTCCAGTGTTGGAGGTGGAGCCTATTGAGAGATACTTGGGTCACAGGGGTGGATCCCTTAGGAAGAGATTAATGGTGGAAGGAGTGGATGAGTTATCACTCTTAGTTTCTGAGAGGGCTGGTGTTAAGAAGAGCCTGGCACTCCCCTCCCCTCTCTCTGGTCTCTGCACACGCTGGTTCCCCTTCAACTTCCCCCCATGAGTGAAAGCAGCCTGAGACCCTCCCCAGATGCAGATGCTGGTGCCATGCTTCTTGTGCACACTGCAGAACCATAAGCCAAAGAAACCTTTTTTTCGTTATAAATGAATCACCCAGCCTCAGGTCTTCCATTATAGCAACACAAATGGACCAAGACAGATGTCATTGCTTCAATACTGCAGAGAAGAGAAAGTTTCCTAGATTCTCAATCAAAGCAAGCGTGGGGAGAAGGGAAGAGCATGATTTCCCCTAGATGTTCCAACTGCTTGGTCTCTCTTTTTTTTTTTCTTTTTTTTTAAGACAAGGTTTCACTATGTTGGTCAGGCTGGTGTTGAACTCCTGACCTCAGGTGATCTGCCCGCCTTGGCCTCCAAAGTGCTTGGATTACAGGCGTGAGCCACCACGCCCGGCCCTGTTTGGTCTCTTAACCCATGGGTTTTAACATAAAACCTCTGGCCAACCGAGGATGGGCTGCCCTCCTGCAGGGCGTGTGGTGAAAGTGATAAAACAAATACCAGGGGCTGCAATCCTAGGCATCAACGGCAAATTCAGCTCCAACTTTCACGAGGCCTCTCCCTCACACCAGCTTCTTTGCGTATCTGCCTGTGACCAGGGGTGGGCTCTCCAGTCTTGCCTGTGGAAGGCTCTGTGAAGACACAGAACAGTATGTTGAGTAGATTAATGCCAGCACTGTGCTATGCTCCAAACCAAAGGGTCATTTTCTGTTCTTGTTTCCATTTTAAGAATGTCCAGTCCAAATGTGGTGGCTCATGCCTAAAATTCCAGCACTTTGGGAGGCCAAGGTGGGATTCATTGAGGGTAGGCGTTGAAGCCAGCCTGGGCAACATAGCACGACGATGTTTCTACAAAAAACTAAATATAGCTGGGTGTTGCGAGGCACTCATGTAGTCCCAGCTATGCAGGAGGATCGCTTGGGCCCAGGAGTTCGAGGCTGCAGTGAGCTATGATCATACCACTGCATTCTAGCCTGAGTGACAAAGCAAGACCCTACCTCTTAAAAAAAATGTCCAGCTTTGTTTACTATGATCCCAAATTGTAGCATAAAAGTACTCTAATAACACCATGCCAGGAAGAAATAGTGCCCTGAATTATGATACTTGTCTCATTATTCATTTCCAAAAGGCAATTTAAATTCTTGCTTCAAGAAGTTCTCAATCTAATAGAATAAGACAAATGCTTAAACGAATAATTACAACCCAATCCAGGCTTTTTATAGTAAAAATAAAAACATTTACAGCAGCTTAAACCAAGCAGCATTAGTCTTTTTTTTTACTTTTTGAAGAGCAAGCTAGAATGTAATATTTGTGCTTTTTTTTTTTTGGTGTAGGTTAATAGTACATAGACAAAGTACTATTGCCTTAAAAAAGAAGGAATCCTCAGCCAAGCTCAGTGGTTCACACCTGTAATCCCAGCACTTTGGGAGGCTGAGGTGGGTGGACCACCTGAGGTCAGGAGTTTAAGACCAGCCTGGCCAACATGGTGAAACCCTATCTCTACAAAAGTACAAAAATTAGCTGGGCATGATGGCAGGTGCCTGTAGTCCCAGCTACTCAGGAGGCTGAGGCAGGAGAATCGCTTGAACCTGGGAGGTGGAGGTTGCAGTGAGCCAAGATCACACCACTGCACTCCAGCCTGGGCAACACAGTGAGACTTTGTCTCAAAAAAAAAAAAAAAAAAAAGGCATGCTCAGAGAAGAAGTATTTGCTTCCTATATTTCTTCTTTTCTTCCCTCCAGCTTTATTAGGGTGTAACTGACAAATAAAAATTGTGTATATTTACAGGGTGTGACTTGATGTTTTGGTATATGTACACACTGGAAAATGAGTAAATCAAATGAATTAACATATCTCTTCACATACTTATTTTTGTGTGTGGTGAGGACATTTAAGATCTATCTCTTAGCAATTTATAAATATGTATGAACTGTAGCCACCATGCCGTACAGTAGATCTCCAGAACTAACTCATCCTGTCTAACTGCGGCTTGGTACCCTTTGACCAACATCTCCCCATCCCCCAGCCCTCACAACCATCATTCTACTCTCTTCTTTTATGAGTCTGACTTATTTAGATTCTACATATAAGTGAGGTCAATGCAGTATTTGCCTTTCTGTGCCTGGCTTATTTCACTTAGCATAATGTCTCTAGGTTCATCCTTGTTGTGAATGATAAGATCTCCTTATTTTTAAAAGGCTGAATAGTATTCCACATTTAAAAATTGAATGCATCCTGTCTGGACACGGTGGCTCACTCCTGTAATTCCAGCACTTTGGGAGGCCAAGGTGGGCGGATCACCTGAGATCAGGAGTTCCAGACCAGCCTGGCCAACATTGTGAAACCCTGTGTCTACTAAAACTATCAAAAATTAGCTGGGTCTGGTGGCACATGCCTGTAATCCCAGCTATCAGGAGGCTGAGACGTGAGAACTGTTTGAACCATGGAGGCAGAGGTTGCAGTGAGCTGAGATTGTGCCACTACGTTCCAGCCTGGACAACAGAGCAAGACTCTGTCTCAAAAAAATAAAAATAAATAAATAAAATTCATGCATTCCTTGATGGACACTTGGGTTGTTTTCATATTTTGGCTATTGTAAATAGCACTGCAATGAACATGAGAGTGTAAATATATCTTTAACATGCTGATTTCATTTCCTTTGGGTAAATACTACAGAAGTATGATTGCTGGGTCATATGGTAGTTCTATTTTTAATTTTTTGAGGAACCTCCATACTGTTTTGCCACAATGATTGTGCCAATTTCATTCATTCATTCATTCATTCAGTCATTCATTTATTGAGCCAGAGTCTTGCTCTGTCCCCCAGGCTGGAGTGCAGTGGCACAGTCTAGGCTCACTGCAACCTCCACTTCCTGGGTTGAAGCGATTCTCCTGCCTCAGCCTCCTGAGTAGCTGGGATTACAGGTGCACACCATCACACCCAGATAATTTTGTATTTTTAGTAGAGACAGGGTTTCACCATGTCTGGTCTCGAACTCCTGACCTCGAGCGACCTGCCTGCCCCTGCCTTCCAAAGTGCTGGGATTACAGGCATGAGCCACGGCGCCCAGCCCAATAATGTATTTTATAGCAGTTTTTTAAATGCCGAGTTAACATCTAATCCAGGATCACACATTGCATTTAGCTCTCGTTTCTTCAGTCTCCTATAATCTCAAATGTTTCTTCAGCTTCACCTTCTTTCTTCCTGTCTCCCTTTCCTTTACCTTCACCCTCCCCTTCTCCTTCTTCCTCCCTCTCTTCCTTTTTCCCTTCCTTCTGCCCTTGCTTCTTTTCATGACACTGACATTTTTAAACATAGGCTAGTTGTTTGGCCCCGTTGTCCAGGCTGGAGTGAAGTGGCAGGATCATAACTCACTGTCACCTTGAACTCCTTGGCTCAAGTGATCCTCCTGCCTCTGCTTCCCAGAGGCCTGAGATTACAGGCACAAGCCACCCTGCCCATCCTTTCTTTTTTCTATTGAAATATTTTCAAACTTACAGAAACGTTGCCAGAATTATATAGCATTTTGCAACTTTTTGTACATTTGAAATTATTTTTACTGAGATTCACCAATTTTTGATGTTTTGCCACATCTACATTTGTTTTAGCATTTTTTTTCTTTCTTTCTTTCTTTTTTCTTTTGAGACAGAGTCTCGCTCTATTGCCCAGGCTGGAGAGCAGTGGTATAATCTCAGCTCACTGCAACCTCTGCTTCCCAGATTCAAGTGATCCTCCTGCCTGAGTAGCTGGGATTACAGGTGCCTGCCACCATGCCTGGTTAATGTTTGTATGTCTAGTAGAGGAAGGGTTTCACCGTGTTGTCCATGCTGGTCTTGAACTCCTGACCTTAAGTGATCCGCCCGCCTTGCCCTCCCAAAGTGCTGGGATTACAGGCATGAGCCACCATGCCCGGCCTATGTTTGTGTATATGTAAAAAATAGTTTTTTAAAAATTGAACCAGGCCAGGTGCAGGGACTCACACTTATAATCCCAGTATTTTGGGAGGTTGACGGGGTGGGGGGTGGATCGCTTGAGTCAGGAGTTCAAGACCAGCGTGAGCAACATAACAACACCCTCCCTTACAAAATAAAGAAAAAGAAAAAAATGGAACTACTTAAGAATAGGTGTCACCCTTTATGTGATAGTTTTTGAAGTGGGCCTTGAGATTCTTGCCAATTGGACAAAACTTGATGTGGGAAAGGGAATTAGCCAAAGAGCTCTGCATGTGTGGAGATTAAGCCTGTATGTACATGAAGTACATACAGTATTTTGGCAAAAAGCCAGTATTTTGGAGTAAATGGGCTCAGGGAGGAGGGACCAGAAAGGCAGCTGGAACTTATTGCTGCCTTTTGGAATCGGGACTTTCTTCCGTAGGAAAAAAGAAAATGTTGAAGATTTTAAAGCCAGAGGTGATAGTACCAGATTTATTTATTTACTTTAGAAAAATTAACTCTAGGGCAATTAAGAGGAGAAAGGACAAGATAGACCAACGAGGTAGATACTGCCTTCCACCAGGGAGCGATGAAGACCCAAAAGAAGAGGATGCAGTGAAGTGTTTGTTGAGTGCTTACTGTGTGCCAACTGTTTTACATATGATATCTCATTATTACAAAAACTGAGGTCAGAGAGGTTAAGTCACTTGAGCAAAAACAGTCATTAGTAAGTTTATGGCATAGTTAATATTTGAACCCAGGTGTATGTGACTCTGAAGCCCACTCTGAAATACACTGGGGTCACAGGATGGAGCAGGACTCGGGGGAGCCATGAGACTCTGAGGTGGCACCGTTAGGCCCTGATGGCCAGATGGACATGGTGGGTGAGGAAGACATAAAGGTAACAACTGGTGTTTCCAGCTTGGACTCCTGGCTAGACTGTAACAGTGACATTCCAATCCAAGCTGGAAACTTGAGGAAATGATTACTAGGGCCTGGGCACGGTGGCTTACACCTCTGAGCCACTTTGGGAGGCCGAGGTGGGCAGATCACTTGAGGTCAGTAGTTTGAGACCAGTCTGGACAAGACAGTGAAACTCTGCCTCTGCCAAAACTATAAAAAATTAGCCGGGTGTGGTGGTGTGTACCTGTAATCCCAGCTACTTGGGAGGCTGAGGCAGGAGAATCGCCTGAACCCCGGAGGCGGAGGTTGCAGTGAGCTGAGCTTGCACCATTGCAGTCCAGCCTGTGCAGCAGAGCAAGACTCTGTCTCAAAAAGAAAGAAAAAAGAAAATGGTTACTAGGGAAAGGAAAGAATTGGGGAAGGTAGATAAAATAATGATTTTGGTAACAGTCTCTATAAATTTGGCCTGCATGACTGAGTTTGTGAAAACCTTGGACAAGATATCTAGTGGACAGTTTGGGTCAACAGTGCAGAAGAAAAGTCTGGGCTAAAGATAGAGACTTGGCTGCTGAAATCTTAGAAGTGTTGACCTAGTGATGAAAAGATGGCTAATGGTGGAGACCCAGGCACAAAGGCATTTAAAGGATGGTGGAGAATTAAGACTCAGTGAAAGAAAAGAGAAAGGATGCGGAGAGGCAATGCCTGCAAAGCACAGACTGGGCCATTTCAAGATGGTGAGTGACTAGGTCTCTTAAGTTCTAAAGAAGAGTTCCAAAGGGAGGCTGGAAAAATTCAGTGGGATTAACAAATTAGGAAGTTGCTGGTTATCTTTTTTTCATTTTGTTTCTTTATTTTTCTATAACCTCATATTAGAAGTGATCACTGGTCTCAATGAGAGCAGTTTCAGTAGATTGGCAGTAGCCACCCCCCAGGGATTAAAGAGTGAATGGCGGTAGAGAAGAGATGATTCTTTTTCTTTTCGTTTTTTTTTTTTGAGACAGAGTTTCGCTCTTTTCTCCCAGGCTGGAGTGCAGTGGCACGATCTTGGCACACTGCAACCTTCACCTCCCAGGTTCAAGCAATTCTCCTGTCTCACCTTCCCAAGTAGCTGGGATTGCAGGCACCCGCCACCATGCCCAGCTAATTTTTTGTGTGTGTATTTTTAGTAGAGACGGGATTTCACCATGTTGGCCAGCCTGGTCTGGAACTCCTGACCTCAGTTGATTCATCCACCTCTTCCTCCCAAAGTGCTGGGATTATAGGAGTGAGCCACTGTGCCCAGCCTGAGATGACTCTTAAGAATTTGGGCAAATGGTGATGACAGCCGTTGATGTTACCGAAGGCTTACTGTATACCAGGCCCTGGGCCAACAATTTACATGCATTATCTGGGATGATCCTTACAATACTCCAATGAGGTAGGTACCATTATTATCCCCATGTTCTGATGAGGAAACTGTAGTGGAGAGAGTATAGAAAGGTTATGTAATATGCCCAAGGTGTTCTACCATGAATACATAGTGGAACACGGATTCACATCTAAATCTGTCTGGGTTGAATGCCCGTGTTGTAAGATGATGGTAGCTTGAGCCGAGTTATTCCCTTATTTTCCCTCTCTGCCTGAGCCTGAGCCTGTTTATAAGCAGATTGGGAGTAAAACCCTATAGTGAGGAGGATATTGACCATGTATATAGCAAAGAGAATAATTGATCAAGCAAGATTTAAAGGAAGGATATTAGATCACATTAAAAAATGGAGCACCTAAGTTTCAGAAAGGAGTTAGGGACATCTCTTTGTCAAGGGCCAGAATAGATGATGGAAGAAGAATCAGTGAATATGTACTCAGCTGTCAGCTTAAGGCAACATTCTTTTCTGAGATTTAAGTAACATTGGCTTAAATCCCCATTCTGCATCCATTGGGAAACTCAGTCCAAGATTTCTGTGAATTCCTGGAAGCTCCTCTTCTTATGGTTTCTTTGGCTTTGAGTTTCTGCTTCCACTAAATTCTTTATCTTACTCGTAACTGAACTCTGTGGCTGTTCTCATTTCTTGGTTCTTTGCTGACCGAATTGTGGAACTCAGCCTCTTGCAATCTTTTTTTCTTAAATCTCCCCTAAATCACTCACATAAGGCATTTGTGCATGTGACAGATATTATGGAAGGCTTAGGGGATTATATATCCTTAGCAACACAAATAACTTAAAATTCTGACAATAGATATCTCTATTTTAAACATTCTCCAGCTCCCCTATCACTGGGGACTCTCTCCCCCAGCTCCAGCCTCCCACACTGTTATTTGAGCCCCATCTCTTCTTATCCACCTCCATTTCTTCTCCTCCAGTCCCCATGTTTTTGGATTTTAAAAAATATAGATCTGACTAGCTGTCTCTTTGCTTCAGAGTTTTATTCTAAGCCATCCTCTCTTCCATACTTAAAATGTCATTTCAAAGTAGTTTCCTAAATAAGGCATTTTCCATCCCTAAGAAAAACTCTAGTATCTACTAAAATAATAGATTCCACCTCAATACTTATAGATAGGCTTAAAGGTAGAAGGAAGGCATTTCAAAGAGTTCATATATTTTGTTTTCTATTTTTTTAGTGAAATATAATTCATGCTCCTCTTTTGAGGAAGGGATGAGTCTAGCAAAGATTTGGACAGCTGGGGTTAGGGATTCTGTCAACAGAAATTTACCAGTTTTCTAAAATTTCATAAAATACCATATTGACATAAGGTAATTCCTTTAAGCATATAAAATTGCAATATTGATTCCCTTGCTAGATAGAGATGGATTATTCGATTTACTGAGTACTCTGAAAAATACAAGAAAAGTAGAAAAAGCAACAGAGAAGAAAAAAGTCAGAGTATGTAAACTAAAGCCAGGGTAAAGGAGATCACAGTCTTTGCTGATCCGATCTGTCTTCCAACTCAGCCATAAAAACAGTTTCTGCATTGCACCACATTGCCTTCCTGGGGGGCTACAGGGATGTTCATTTTGCAGCTGAAATAGGATTAAAGGGTTGTATTTATTAGCTATTGCTCCATAACAAATTATCTCAAACTTGGTGGTTGAAAGTACAAATATTTATTTATTTAATTTTAATTTTAAAAAATATTGCAGACATCAGTTTCTTTCTTTCTCTCTCTCTCTCTCTCTTTCTTTCTTTTTTTTTTTTTTGAGACAGAGTCTCGCTCTGTCACCCAGGCTGGAGTGCAATGGCATGATCTCAACTCATTGCAACCTCTGCCTCCTGAGTTCAAGTGATTCTCATGCCTCAGCCTCCCAAGTAGCTGGGATTATAGGTACCCACCACCATACCCAGCTAATTTTGAAAATACACATATTTATTATTTCCCTGTTTCTGTAGGTTTGGAATTCAGAAGTGGCTTTGCTGGGTGTTTGTTTTTGGTGGTGGTGGTTTTTTTTTTTTTTTTTCCTTCCTGTTGCTTTGAGCAAAAATTTTGTTTTAGTTCAGTGGTACATGTGCAGGTTTGTTATAGGTAAACTTGTCTCATGGGGGGTTCGTTGTTCAGATTATTTTGTCAAGCTGGGTGGTTTTGGTGCAGGGTCTTTCATGAGACTGAAGTCATCTGAAGGCTTGACTGGAGCTGGAGGATCTGTTCTCAATATTATGCACATGGCTGTTGGCAGGAAGCCTCAGTCCCTCACCTGGGCCTCTCCATACTGTTGTCACAACATGGCAGTGTGTTTCTCCTACAGTGATCTGAGAAGGAGAAGGCAACCAAGATGGAAGCTAAAATGCCTCGTGTCTCTTAATCCTGGGAGTGACATACCGTCACTTTTCCTGTGCTCCATTGGCTGCACAGATGGACCCTGGTTATGGTGTCGGTGGAGACTTCATACCAGTGTGAATACCAGGGGGCAGGGATCATTGGGGGCCCTTTCAGAGGCTGGATGCCATGGGAGTCTCTAAAAACATTTTGTGTTGTGGGGGGTGAGGTGGGGGAAGTGTATGTCTTAATATATATGTGTGTTGTTAGACAGGCTAGACTGGTATTATAGTTACCAGACTTTTAGATTTAATAGGCCAGTAAAATAAAAATAAGTGGGGAGGGGATACCAAAATTAGTATATTTCAGTGTTTTGTTAAGTGAGAAAGAAAAAGAAAAAGCTGCCGTTCACCACCACCACGATCATTTCATAAAAACACATTTTAACATAAAAAAGGGAGAAGGATATAATCTCAGAATAAAGACTAATCCTGTCAGTGGAATCATTCAACTTTGTTAAAAACTCACAGACTTGTCGGAGCTTTTCACATTTCACTGTGGACTGATGAAAACTTCATCCTATCTTGGTTCATAAATTGTTATTCAGGAACCATTGAGCTAGACCATAGGGTGCTCCAGTAACTTTTGAGATGACTATGAGAATCGTGTGGAAACATAATCATTCACAGTAACTGAAAAAGAAGGACTTGAAATGGTCGACACATAGAGACAGCAATTTTATAAAATTGTGCTCAGGAGCTAGATGGAAGACAAAGAGTTGGCAAACATTTAATGTATCAGTTTTTGTGATTGTTTTGCTATTTGTGTTCCTACTAATATTTAGATATCTATTATTTAAGCTAATTAATGAATAAAGATAAATAGAGCATTATTGCAATCTGGTTAAATGTACATAAAAGTAATACATACAGGGCTCAGCATGAACTTTTATTTTTTTTTATTTATTTTTATTGTACTTTTAAGTTCTGTGGTACATATGGAGAACGTGCAGGTTTGGTACATAGGTATACACACATGCCATGGTGGTTTGCTGCATTCATCTCCCCGTTATCTATATTAGGTATTTCTCCTAATGCTAACCCTCCCCTAGGCTCCCGCCCCCTGGCATTAGCTTTTAAACAGCTTTCATAGTTAAACATTTCATAGATATTTAATATGTTTTTTGATTATTTGCTTCATTTGTCAAGTATCCTTTTTCTAGATAATCACCTCTTCACTTGATGCTTTTCTTAGTAACCTAGACGATGTAATTATACGTGTTTCTTTTGACATGAGGGTGAAATATGTGACATTCTATCCACTAGAGATAGACTTCGGATTGTTAGTGTTTTGCCCTCCAAATTGATGGATTTGTAGAAATGTGGTCACATTTTCATTTGGTTTCATTTTTTAATCTATAGCATAGTGTTTGCAAGGCTGAAGTCTGGGGTTGGGGAAGGGATCAGTTATTATTTTGTTCTGGGGTTGACTTAGACCCTACTAGAATCATGCTGTCACCATTTAGGTTAATAATTAATTTTGAGTAATATTTAAGAAAATGAGGGAAAACTTTCTCTTCAATAAAATCTTGTTGCAGATCTTCACAAATTGGTTTAAAACATATACATTTTTATTTTGAAAATCCCTTTGGTGAAAACTACTGTTTCATTCTGTACATAAAGTCCAAATGTTATTAACAAGTTATATATATCTAAAAGTATTTAGCATAGTTAGTTTTGGAAATTGCACTTTTGGTTTTGATTTTACAGCCAAATTGGTTGACTAAGAAGCTAATTGAGGTTCTTTGAGAACCTCTATGAATTTTGCCAGTTTTCAGTTGGAATGCCTTGTTCATACAAGGCATTTTAAAATGAAAGTAGTGAGCAGTTGATTTTTTGAATATGTGAATAACTTTTCTTTTGGTGTAAGGACAATTCTAGAGTCACTGAGCTGTATATAAATGTGACACTGGAACTCAGCCATCAACACTCTGCCTAATTTTACTTCTTTCCTCTGGGTATAGCTCTCACTGCACTAAGTTCTTCCAACAGTCAGACCATGTTGTGACATGTTGCGTCTAACTGAACACATTTTTGCTACTCACTGGCATAATTTAGGGTAAATGTTAGATGCGTTTATGCTTGCCTTAGGGAACATTTGTAGGTGCAAGCTTAGAAAACTTTGATGGCATTTTGATACCCGCTGTTGGTGCTAGCTAATTTGAATCTTAATTGGTCATTACTGGTTAGGTGTGTTACACAGATAACAGCTTTTTCTTTTTTCTTTTTTTTGAGATGGAATCTCACTGTCGCCCAGGCTGTAGTGCAATGTCGCGATCTCAGCTCACTGCCATCTCCGCCTCCCAGATGCAAGCAATTCTGCCTCAGCCTCCCAAGTAGCTGGGATTACAGGTGCCTGCCACCACACCTGCCTGATTTTTGTATTTTCAGAAGAGATGGAGTTTTGCCATGTTGGCCAGTCTGATCTCCAACTCCTGACCTCAGGTGATCCATCCATCTCAGCCTCACCAAAGTGCTGGGATTACAGGCATGAGCCACAGCACCTGGCTGCAGATAACATTTTTGAATCAGGCTAAGCTTTCTGATGTGAAACTTGAATATTTATTATTTTTACAGCCACATGGCCAGGCAGAGAATAGTATGACATGAGGTAATGAGTTAACAAATACTTTTTTAGCAATAAAATGTGTTTTGTCTTAAAACTGATGTTAAGTCAGTGTTCTTGCCGCAAATTACCTGTGGGCCACCCAAATGGCCCCACCTTTGGCCAGACAAAAAGCAGCCACTTCTAAAAGGTAACATCAAAGCCAGGACTTCTAAAGTAAGCCATTTATCAGGGTAATGAGTGCTATCCCTGGAGCCTTAGAAGATGACCTTTTGTCTTTTTGGCACTGTAGACCAAAGAGAGGAGTAACTTTAGAACCTCAATCTAGAAATTGTCATGCATTGTTCTAAGCCACAAAATTGCTCAGTCATTTATGTATAGGAAAGATCTTGAATAGTGGGTGTCAGCACTTTCTTTAAAATCAAAGCCTTACAGATAAAGTTCTTATCTGACTTAACCTCACTGATAATTCCCTTTGAAGATTGCTGGTGGTCACCAATGGCTTGAGAGTGATCTAGAAAGCTTGCTGAGTGGATTGTGGGGCTGGCCATTAGCCTGGAAGAGGACCCAGGCACCTCCCTCCCTGAGACTTGAAGTAATGGTTATCACCAGTTTCTCCTTCCCTGGGACTCAAACCCCCTACTCCTGGATATTAAACAGTTGGGGAAAAATAAGCAATCAGTCGGGGCCCCCAAGAGAGCATCTGCTGAAATCTGTAAAATAATTTCTTGGTAAGAGAACACAGACTTGTTTGGTATATTTGTCACACTTTATGCATTTACATGTCTCTAGCTTGTACACCTCAAACGATAATTCCCTTGTGAAAGAAATGTGCGCACCAGCCCCGCTAGACAGCCAATCTTTTGTATCATTTCTACATTTGAACTCATTTAACAAATCAAAGCCTTCGTTGAATCTACTAATGCAGCAGACAGTTCACATCACCATGGTCAGCATTTCTCCTGCACCACAGTAGAGCAAAGTTGGTAAAGTTTCAGGCTCTGGAGTTAGACTGTTGGGGTCTAAAACCTGGCACCACCACTTACTAGGTTGGTGATTTAGGCAAATTAGTTAACCTCCCTGGGCTTCAGTTTTTTCATCTGTGACAAAGGAATAATAATGGTTCTTATTGTTTAGGGTCGTTAAAGGAGCACATGGGCTGACACATGCAAAGTGCTGAGTGTGGCTCTGAAATAACTACTTAGGGGTCGGCCGGTGGCTCACACCTGTAATCCTAGCACTTTGAGAGGCCAAAGCAGGCAGATTGCCTGAGCTCAGGAGTTTGAGACCAGACTAGGCAACGTGGCAAAACCCATCTCTACTAAAAATGCAAAAAATTAGCTGTCCATGGTGGCGCATGCCTGTAATTCCAGCTACTTGGGAGGCTGAAGCAGTAGAATCGCTTGAACCCAGGAGGCAGAGGTTGCCAACAGTGAGCCGAGATCGCGCACTGCACTTCGGCCTGGGCAACAGAGCGAGACTCTGTCTCCAAATAAACAAACAAAAATAAAATAACTACTTAGTTACTTCCAGGGAAGAATGTGGTACCTTTAGTCAGGGCCCTGTTTGGGGCCAGGGACAGAAATGTATTCATGTTAGCTTAAGTAAATGAGGATTTTTTTTTTTTTTTTTGAGACGGAGTTTCGCTTTTGTTTCCCAGGCTGGAGTGCAGTGGTGGGATCTCGGCTCATTGCAACTTCTGCCTCCCGGGTTCAAGTGATTCTCTGCCTCAGCTTCCTGAGTAGCTGGGAATTTTTGCATATTTAGTAGAGATGGGGTTTCCCCATCTTGGCCAGGCTGGTCTTGAACTCCTGCCCTTGTGATCCACCCGTTTCGGCCTTCCAAAGTGCTAGGATTATGATGATTTTTTAAAAATAGTAAGGCTACATAAGCAATCGCATGGACACTCTGTGTCATCTGGGACATGTGGGTACCAGAGGTCAATGTCAACAGCCTCTGAGGCTTCTCCCTCCACCTGTGGTGGGTTTGTTTCTATTTTCGCAGACCAGCTTTCTAGGCTTACCAACTGCACATGCCCAGAAATTCGTTCCCTCAAATCTGTGTAAATCATTAGATCAACTACTCTCTCTGTCATGTGACTCAGTTACAGTGACCTGTTCCTACATTTCCAGGTAAGAAGTCCAGTCAGCTGGGACCAGAGGGGAGGAGATCATGCAGTAAATATAGTGGTTCCTTCCAAAGGCCCTGGTGTCTTATGTCTCTAAGAAGGGGGCATAATTGTGGTGGTGGCGGGGAATGTGGCAATAATTGGCAACTCTAGGATAATCATGGCATTGATGTTCAAGGGAGATTAAAGGTGTCTTACTTTGAGTGCATATTATTTATTTTTATTTTTTTAAGACATGGTCTCACTTTGTCGCCCAGGCTGGAGTGCAGTGGTGCAATCACGGCTCCCTGCACCCTCGACCTCCTGGCTCAAGTGATCCTCCCACATCAGCCACTTAAGTGTGCCACCATGCCAGGCTTTTAAAAATTTTTTGTAGAGACAGGGTTTTCCTGTGTTGCCCAAGCTGGTCAAACTCCCAGACCCAAGTGCTCCTCCCACATCGGCCTCCCAAAGTGCTGCGATTACAGGTGTGAGCCACCACACAAGCCCAGTTATTTTTAAAAAACTTTTTATTAAAGGATGACATACATATAGAAAAGAGGATGTATGGGAAGTGTAAGCTCGATGAATGTGACAAACTGAACACACCTGTGAATCCAGCACACAGCTTAAGAAACAGCATTATCACTGCCCAGATGGCCCCTTTTGTTCTCCTTACTGAAGACTAAGGGTGGATTCGTTTTCTGTTTTTAAGTTTTCTATCAATGGAATCATATACCATACACATTTTTGTGTGTCTGGATGCTTTTAACATTGTTTGGGAGATTCAGCCATATTGTGTATATTTGTAGAGCATTCTTATTGCTGTATTCTGTGCATTCATATACTATATATATGTGTGTGTGTGTGTGTGTGTGTGTGTATATATATGTATATATATATGCCTTTTTTTTTTTTTTGAGATGGAGTCTTGCTCTGTCATCCAGGCTGGAGTGCAGTGACACAATCTCAGCTCACTGTAACCTCGGCCTCCCAGGTTCAAGTGATTCTCTTGCCTCAGCCTCCCGAGTAGCTGGGATTACACATGTCACCATGCCTGGCTAACTTTTGTATTTTTAGTACAGATAAGGTTTTGCCATGTTGGTCAGGCTGGTCTCGAACTCCTGACCTCAAGTGATCTGCCTGCCTCGGCCTCCAAAGTGCTTGGATTATAGGTGTGAGCGATTGCACAGTATTATATTTTGTATTTTATCTGGTCTACCTCTGATGGACATATGGGTACTCTTCTGTTTTTGTGTAAATGGTGTTGCTATGAGCTTCTGTTGATCATGTACACATTGCTGCTGACTACTTTTACCGCCAGTGTTTTATACTAGGTATAATGAATTATCTTTCATCATGTGTAACTGAATTGATGGTCACTCATGAGTACTTATGAATACTGTTACGCTTTTTATCTGGTGGCTTCTTTTTATGTGATGACTTTCATGGTGTGAGGGCAGGGCCATGTTTTACACATTTTGTGTACATAGTAGAACCTTGCATATTTTCTCTATAGATGCTCCACTATTTGCTGATTGATTGATTGAATAAACAAATGAATGATGTGTGCCTCCCTCTTTTTTGGGAACAAGCTCTATTTACAGTGAGGCCTCTAGCTGCCATGTTTGCACCAGGCTGACCTACTGCTTGGCCAAAGCTGATTGATTAAAGGAGTGGACACGTGACCCAAGCTGGGCCAATGATGTCTGTCTTATGGGAGTTTAAAATTTGGAGCTGAAAGGAGCCTGGATGTTGCTGATGCTCGATCCTTGTGATTGTGCTCCAGACAGAGGACCCACAGGCTCCTGCTGCTGGGTACCAATGGCTCAATGCATCCTGCTTTTCCTAATTTCTGGATGTGAATAAAGATCTACATACATGGCAGGCTGGACGTGGTGGCCGATGCCTGTAATCCCAGCACTTTGGGAGGCTGAGGTGGGTAGATTGCCTGAGCTCAGGAGTTCCAGACCAGCCCGGGCAACATGGTGAAACCCCATCTCTACTAAAAATAAATTAGCCAGGTGTGGTGGCACGTGCTTGTATTCCCAGCTACTTGGCGCCACTGCACTCCAGCCTGAGTGACAGAGTCAGACTCTGTCTCCAAAAAGAAAAAAAAAAAGTCTACGTACATGACTGCTAAACAACAATGCGAAACTATTTTGGATTCAGTTCCAAAATGCAAAGTAGAGATAATAAGTACTGTAAAATGTCAAAATATGGAGAGATCAGTGAAGACTCACTTCATTGTGCATACTGTTGCCTTGGCTTCCTTCTTGAGGACAGCTGCTGTGAATGTGACCATATTTTCCAAGCCAGGAATTTCAGTGTTATGGGATAGGCCAGGAGAGGAGTTATGGGAATTTGGGAATGAGAATGGGATGTAGGTGTGAAATTGTAGAGGCTGGATGGTAGAGATCCTACAAGAAAAGCCTTTAAGTCTTGGAAACTGATTGAATGTGAGGGGAAAGAAAGAAGTCGACGATGATGCCAATTTTTGATTTTCTGGGTTAGGAAAGATAAAGGTAATATTATTTATTAAACAAGGACGTCTGAGGAGCACAAAGTGGGAAGGGATAAAGATGAGTTCCGTTTGGGCTATATTAAGTTTAAGGCCCTGGTGAGAGAGCCAGATTGTTCTGGTTAGAATATGAGCTCACAAGTTAGGAAGACTTGGGAGTCCCATATGTCCTTTGCTCCATGCTCTGTGGTGTTGGGCACCTTATTTATTTAGCTTCTTGAGGTCTCAGTTCCCTGTCTGGTGGCTGATACCTCCCTGTAAGGATTAAAATGAGACACTGCACATAAAGGGTTTAGCTTATTGCCTGGCAATTAAGTATTCATAAAGTATATATTAATAGGGTGATGATGGCCCTGCGTGGTGGCCATGCCTGTTATCCTAGCAGCTTGGGATGCCAAGGCAGGCAGATTGCTTGAGCTCAGGAGTTTGATACCAGCCTGGTCAACATGATGAAATCCCGTCATAACAACAACAACAGAAAAATTAGGCTGGGTATGGTGGGTCATGCCTGTAATCCAGCACTTTGGGAGGCTGAAGCAGACAGATCACTTGAGGTCAGGAGTTTGAGACCGGCCTGGCCAACGTGGTGAAACCCAGTCTCTAGTAAAAATACAAAAATCAGCCAGGTGTGGTAGTGCTTGCCTGTAATCCCAGCTACTCAGGAGGCTGAGGCAGGAGAATCACTTGAACCCGGGAGGTGGAGTTTGCAGTGAGTCGAGATCGTGCAGCTGCACTCCAGCCTGGGCAACAGGAGTGAGACTCCATCTCAAAAACAAACCCCACAAAAATTATGCACAGTGGCAGGCATCTATGGTCCCAGCTACTCCAGAGGCTGAGGCAAAAGTTTCACCTGAGCCCAGGGACGTCGGGGCTGGAGTGAACAGTGATAATGATTCTACGCTACTGCACTCCAGGGTGGGCAATAGAGCGAGACCTTGTCTCCAAAAAAACAGAAATAGTTCGATGATGATGTGAAGGTGTCCAGAGTGCTTCTGGGCAGCAGGGCTTCGAGGTCTGCTGCAAAGGGTCAGCTTGCAGGTGGAGATGATGCAGGGAAACTGGCTGAAATTAACAAGAAGAGAGCGCGAGGAGGAAGAAGAAAGTAGCCCCAGTCATATCATTGGCAGAGAACACAGGTAGGAGGAGGAACAGGAACTAGAGGAGACTGAGAGAGGAGCAGGAGAGTGCAGACTCACAAGATCAAAGGTGGAGGGGGCTCAGGAGCAGGTGAATATCCCAGTTCTTTCTAAAGCTTCATCTTTTTTTTTTTTTTCCCCCAGACAGTCTTACTCTGTCCCCAGGCTGGAGTGCAGTCGCACGATCTCAGCTCACTGAGGACCTCAGCCTCCCAGATTCAAGTGATTCTCCTGCCTCAGCCTTCCGAGTAGCTGGGATTATAGGTGTGCGCCCCTATGCCCAGCTAATTTCTGTATTTTTGGTAGAGACAGCATTTTGCCATGTTGGCCTGGCTGGTCTCAAACTCCTGACCTCGTGATCCACCTGCCTTGGCCTCTCAAAGTACTGGGATGACAAGCGTGATCCCAGCCAGCTTCATGATCTTAAGCAAATGAGTCAAGGTTAAGGGCAGCAACGTGTTAAGTTACTCCAATGTAAAAGAAGACTGAGTCCAACAGGTAGCAGGTACCTGCACGTCCTCTCGCCAGTGTGGAGATGAACCAGGTCCTGGCAGTTCTTCCCTGTCTTCTGTGGTGTCTCCTCCCACACTGCCAAGCCCCTGCCTGCTGCCATGGAGTACCTCTGGAGGAGAACTGAGTGGAGGAACTGTTAAAAAAAAAAATAGAATTCATGATACCTGGGCAACACTCACTCCATTTTCATTTCCTGCACTGCTTCTGAGTTTGAAACTTTGCCTCCCTCTCTCTTGACTTTCCTCAACAAATTGGTAACCGTAAGGAGTTGCATGTATACATCTGATGGCGGTAGGACTTGGAAAGAGTTTGTTTGTAGTAATCAAGAGGAAGGGAGAGGAAAAGAGTGAACAAGAGAGGGGAGAGCAAGACAAAGAGGAAAGGAAAAGGAGGGTCCGCGCAGGGACTGGTTTGGGCGTGGGGAGATGAAGAGGGTACTCTAGAAAACAGGTTGCTATGGGTTTTTCAAGTTTTGTTTTGCAAACGTTATCCTTAGCCCAAGCTGTCCCCCGTGGGCATCCGTCTTCAGCGTTTTCTCAGCCTCCTCGCTGCAGCACTGGGCCTGGGCTCCAGGAAGGGCGAGTGGATAAGCTCAGCAGCTGCAAGCGTGTCTCTGGGGTGCAGTTCTTCTAAAGGCGGCCGACCACCCAAGCGCAGGGCCAGAAGCCAGCCTGGCTGTGCTCTACCCGGCTTCTCCAGGCCCTGTGTGTTGGGGGTTCCCTGGCGAGGAAACCCTGGAGAAGCCCTGTACTCTGGGGATTAAAATCATTTAAAAAAAATACGTTGAGGCAGATTGGATCGTAGCTTATACTGCAGTCACAGGTTTTAAAAGCTGGTTTCGGAGTTAAGCTGGTGACCCGGTAGGGTGCCTGCTCCCACCGCCCATCCCGTGTTCCATGATCCAAGAGGTCTCGTCCTGATTTCGCAAGTGTGGAAACACAGTCACGTGTTCCTTGGGACTGTGGAAAACGTGCACGTTGAGGCTCACAGGGGCTGGCTCTTCAACACTGACACGGTGGCCTTTCCTGTCTTGTTCTGGTGATCATCCCACACGACGGGATTAACCTGTTGTTTTTGCAAAGCCCCAGGATTTTCCTAAGCATCCAAGCCGCCCGGCCGTGTCTTTGTTGGGAAATAGTCAAAGGGCTTCAAAAACTGCAGGCCGTTGCCGCGCGCGGGGCCCGTCCTTGGAGGCCTTTTCTCTGGGGATGGAGTTTTAGACTCGGGTTTGTGACTTGACGTTCCCGACGCCTGCGCCCCTGCGGAAGCGGCGGTGGCTCCGGGGCCAGACCGGTTCCAGCGCCGCAGGGAGCATCCTCCTTGCCCTCCGCGGCCGAGTCTTCTGGGCCGGGCCTGGCGGCCTCTGCAAGACGCGGGTCCTGGGGCTCAGAGGGCGGCCCGCGCGTCCCCCGCGCCTCCCACAATTCCCGGCGCCCGGCCCCGGCCCCACACCCCTGACCCGGCTGTCCCCGCGGCGCAACGGGAGGCCTCGGCGGTCTTCCGAAGCGGTCCGGAAAGCATCTAGCGCGCGCCCGCGTCCGCGCCCGCGCGCGCGAACGCCGGCTTCGGCCATTTCCGGCGCAGCGCCCTTCGGCAAGTTCCGCAGTCGCCTGTCGGAAATGGCTGCCGGCCGGCAGGGGGAGCGGCGGATCAGGCGCGGCCTGGAAGGCGGGCGGCCGGCAGGCAGAGCGGCTTCTGGGACGCCGACTTTCGCGCAGGCAGCGGCGGCGGCGGCGGCGGCAGGTCCCTGAGGTGGGAGCCGGTAGGGCTGCAGGCGGCGCGTGAGTCCGAGGAGCGGGTGCTGCGTCTGCAAGGGCTAGCGGGAGGGTACCTGGGCTGGCCCCGAGTGCTAGGGACGCGGCGGGAGGGACTGGTCCGCCGTGCCCAGGGGAGGCTGCTGCCCGGCTGCTGGAGGCGTGCAGCCTCCGAGCGGAGTAGGCCTGCCCGGTGGCTCGGGGGCCTGCGGAGAGGCCTCCAGGCCCTCGGCCGGCAGCAGGGAGGGCTAACGGGTCCCTGGGCTGGGGCACCCCTTCCCCGCCCCCACACGCCCCCTCTCGCCCCAGTTTGAGCTGCTTGGGACCCGCCTCCGCCTCTTCCTGGACGCTCGGCTGCAGCTGTTGAGCTGCCTCTGCTCGCTGAAGCCCTCCACCCTCTGTGGCCGCGGCGTTTGTCCGGCTGCTGGCCCCGAGCATCTTCTGTCCGGCGAGGCGCAACCCCGGACTCCCCCACCCCTTCCCGTGCACACCCTCCCACATCTGCCCCCTGTTCCCACACGCAGTCGCCTGCTGGCCTCCCCGTGACTCCCTTTGCCGGGCTCGCCTCCTTTCAGGAGGCACCGTCCGGGGAGCCGCTTCCTGTCCGAGGGTCCAGGTGCTGCAGGACCTGACGCCCAGGCCCAGCTCCCCGTGGGGCCGGCCTCGCGCTGCACGGGCGGGACCGGACAGGGCTGCGCGGGACGTGTGTGCGCGGCGGAGCTCCGAGCCCGGCTACCGGGACAGCACCGATCCCGAGCCCCTTGGAGGCGAGACAGGGCTGCCCGGCTGCCGATGGGTGCCGCTTTCTCTTCTCCACATGGGGCGAGAGGTTCGGCTCCTCTTATTAATAAAATCTGTGTGGCTCTCAGAAGACTTAAATTTTGTGGATTTTGCCCCTCCCCCGCCACCTTCGCCTCACAACCCGCCCCCCTCCACCCTTCCCCTCCACCTGGATTGTTTTCCTTCCCTTTTAAAAAAAACTCTAAAGGCTTCATGAAGTCCTCTTGGTTCCACTCTTTCGGTGGAGGAGGAAGCGCAGAACACCACATGCCCATTTTTTCCCCGTATGTGATTTACTTAACAGGCGTCTTGAGCATTTCTTGTCACTTTGTCCTATTCTTTCTCCAATTTAGGTAGCTTCATTTTTACTGGCTGAGCTCCCCGTGTGTTCTTTTGTTTTTAAAGGCTTTGTGTGTTGCAGCCATGCCGACTCTGCAGTTTTCTGTATTTTGTTCGGTAGTGAGTCCTGCATTCGGATAAGGTGACTATCGCTGTGTCCTGTGTGCTGGGATAGTGACTGCGGGGCACAGAGTCTGGAGCGAAGCGAAGCCTTCTCAGCGACTTGCTATTTAGCAGAGGGACTTTCAAATTTTCTGTGATGAAAGAAAAACCGTTTTCTTAAACTGTTATTTGGTGTGCTAAAAATACCTTCTCCTGTGGGAATTTCCCCTTCTTTTGCCTGTGGGGAGCCCCAGGACTCATAAGAATTCATGAGTGTGAGAAAATCTAGCCTAAGTGTTTTCTGGAAGAGTCAGAATTGTGGCTCTTCAGACTTCCTGAAATATGTGTTTAATGCCCAGAGATGTGAGGGGCATATCTACCTAAAAAATGATTGACAGGCATGTGTCTGCATCCCTCCACCTCTCAGTTTTCTGGCTGGGGGAACCCTGTTATTAAATATTTGGTGTGTAGTTGGGATTGTTGAGTGATTAGGCCTCAGAGTTTTATCCTCAGAGTAAAAAAATTTTAAGTGAACAGTTTGGAGAGAAATAAGTTAGGGGCCAGGCTGAACATGGGAAATGGATTACTAGGAGAGAGAGAAGTCCAGAGGGTGGTTTGAAGCCAGCAGAAGAATGTCTTAGACTAGAGAGAGACAGGTCCTTTTCTGCAGGGCCCTAGGCCAGCTGTGGAGTGGACAGTCATGGGTGATGAGGGGCTGCAGGAGTGATGTGGAGTCCCTGTCCCAGTTGAGACTGCTGGTCTTCTGGAGGAGGGTGCCAGGGATTCCCTGATGGAGACGCAGGTGTTAGGAAAAAAATGAAGGTCCCAGCAGGTCTACTCTTGGTAAAGGTTTGAGCACCTTTGCATGTAGTTACTTTAGAGCGAGGCAAGGAATATGAAACCAGGACCTTTCATAACATCCTAAAATTGCCCACTCCATTCTGTTGGTTATTAAGTTTAGCTCAGAAAACTTCTGTTAAAATATTTCTATTTTATTTTTGTTTCCTCTTCATTTTTGGCAACTATGTCTTTCAAAGACTTTCAATGATACGGCAGCTGACTAAGAGGGAAGAAAGAATTTTTCACCTTTGGAGGTTTCATGGAAATAGGATAGCCCAGGCAGAGAGAGTTTTTAAGCTCAAGAGGGACAGAGGTGGGCTCACCTGTAAGCTTCATCTTTTCTTGCCTGAATCAGTTGCACAGCCCTTTTAGATTTTCAATCATTCAGACCTCTTGGGTGCTGTTACTAGGGAGAAGAGAAACAGGATTTAAAAAACCTGTGATCTTGAAAATAGAGGAGGAGTGTAGAGACTCATTACTAACATGCTACCCTCTCCCACACTTAGGCTGTAAAGCACAGTGTAAGATGCCGCTCACATGCACCCAGAAGACCCATTAACATCCTAGAAGTGGAGCCATAGGAAGATGAACTGTAGAGTGCTGGAGGGTGAAAGCATCATATACATAATATATAAGAAAACCTACCATAGGCCAGGCTCTTGCCTGTAATCCCGGCACTTTGGGAGGCTGAGGCCGGTGGATCACCTGAGGTCAGGAGTTTGAGACTAGCCCGACCAACGTGGAGAAACCCTGTCTCTACTAAAAATACAAAATTAGCTGGGCGTGGTGGTGTACACCTGTAATCCCAGCTACTCTGGAGGTTGAGGCAGGAGAATCGCTTGAATCTGGGAGGCGGAGTTTGTGGTGAGCCGATATCACGTCACTGCACTCCATCCTGGGCAAGAAGAGGAAAACTCAGTCTCAAAAAAAAAAGAAAGAAAACCTCCGATATACAGCCATACAAATGGAATCCAAAACTGAATGAGCAAGGCTGTATTCCAGTGAAACTATCTACAAAAGCAGGCAGCTGCTGCTTGCCGGTGTCTGCCCTAGAGCGCCACCCTCACACACATGCCTTTCCTTTGGCATATTCCTTGATTTGGCTGTGTCCAATACCTTTTGGACTGGTCAGTAATATTAATGGTTAACGTCCTGGATGTTTGCCTTGTTGACCGTTTTCCCTTTCAAGCTGCTTCTTCAACTTGCCTTTAAATGTCAGCAATTTTGACTTAGTGTTTCCAGCATGGCTTGCCCTTTTTTTTTTTTTTGAGACGGAATCTTGCTCTTTTTGCCCAGGCTAGAGTGCAGTGGCACGGTCTCAGCTCACTGCGACCTCCGCCTCCCAGGTTTAAGGAATTATCCTGCCTCAGCCTCCTGTGTAGCTGGGAATACAGGTACATGCCACCACACCTGGCTAATTTTGTACTTTCAGTAGAGATAGGGTTTCACCATGATGGTCAGGCTGGTCTCAAACTCCTGACCTCAGGTGATCCACCTTCCTTGGCCTCCTAAAGCGCTGGGATTTCAGGCCTGAGCCAGCATGCTGGCTGGCTTCCTTTATTTCTGAAATTGAGCTGTGCAATATAAAAGCACAGTGACTTCGGATGGAGAAAATACTTGATGGGATCCCAAATTATTCTTAATGGAGTCAGTTGAAATTAAGGGGGCCCTTAAAGGAAAGCCTTATGCTTGAAATCTTGGAGGTGAAATGCGTAGGTCTTGGGGATGGCTTTGCTGCCTTGAGTGGATAGGTGGGTGAAAATTCCCCCGCAGTAAAACGTGTATGTGCTCTGGGGGCAAGGCAGTTGTAGGTCAGTGAGGGCCTAGAGTCTAAGAGGAGCTTTGAGGTCATCTGGTCCAGCCCCTTAATTTATGAGTTGACAAAGGACAAGGAGCTTATGAGTCAAGAACAAGGAATTGGGCAGTTAGGGGACCTGATGAATCAGAGAGATGGTAATGATGATGGGCTGGTAAAACATCTCAAGCCGAATGTACCCATCAGGGGTGAAGGAGGATGCCCAAGTCATAAGCTGATTTAAAGCTGGTCACGGTGGCTCACACCTGTCACCTCAACAGTTTGGGAGGCTGAGGCGAGAGGATCAAGACCAGCTTGAGCAACATCATAGTAAGTTTCTGTCTCTTAAAAAACAAAAAACAAAACTGATTTATGTATGGCTTAGCAAACTTGCTTCACTTTCTCCATCTCATTCAGGGAGGCCCAGGACACTAACGGTATCAGTTGCATGCCTCCACAGCATAAAATAAAAATCATGTGTTCTTGAGAGGCGGAAACTGATAGATTAGTTTATGATCTAGGCACTTGTACGCTAAGTTGACCGTTCTGAGAATAAGTTAGCAAAATCCATCTGAAGACCGTATTTATAAACTTTGTTTCTACATCTCTACCCAGCCCTTATGAAAATGATGCATCTCATTTTAGGAGGGAGAGTGAGAAAGGAAGAATACAAAAATCACGTATAATTTCACAATCTAGAAGTGCCTCTGTTGGTGTTTTTGCTTTAAACGTTTTATGTTATACTGGATATATGGCTTTGAATCTGTGTTTTTCCGCTTAACATTAGATGGTGAACATGTTTTCATTTTATTTAAAACCAATGAAAAGCTTCCTAATAGTATGATAGTCATATCAGTGAGTCACACTTCAACCTTGCTGCTAGGCTTGGACATTTAATTTATATATTTTGTATAGATGATAAAGAATAATGAGGCGATTGCATCTTTTTATACAAATCTTGTTCACCTAAAATACATTCCTAGAAAGTGAAATTGCTGAATCAAAGATAAGAAAATTTTCACGGGTTTTTTCTTACAAATGGCAAATTACTTTTCAGTTTCGTTTTCTACTAATGCAAGAGTACCTGCCACATTGTGGCAGCCAGCATAGTTCAGAGTTTTACTGGACTTTAATCACTTTATTTTAATGTTTTAGTATGAACATTCTGCAAATTAAATATTTTTTCTCACCCATGATTCTTGAAGAATAATTTCTGGGATAGAATTATTGGGAAAGAGGATAGGCACAGTTTCAGTGTTTTTATTACTGCCAAATTGTGCTCCAGAAAGGTGTGCCAATTTGCAGTGCCAGCAGCCAAGCATGGGAATGTTTACCCTGGATCCTGCTTAGCACCGAATATTAAAATTTTACAATTCTTTGATGATTTATAGGTGGAAAATATCACAGCATCTTGTTTGAGATGTGTATTTATTTGATCGCTAGAAAGGATGAACATATAAACATGTTTATCACTTGAACCCTTTTTTGTGTAACTTCTTGTTTATATACTTTGACCACCGTTGATTGCCTTCTTTTAATTCTGTCATGTTGCACAGGCTTCTCCCAGTTTTTAATCTAATTGAAGCTTTTTTTCTTCTGAACACATAGAATCCTTTGATTCTTATGTAGTCAAACCTGTTGAACATTTCTGGATTTTACTTTTGCTTGGATTCCTGGAAAAGTGGCTGTGCTTAACTTGAGACGAAATTACATGTGTGTTTTCCTTTTCTTGTTACGGTTCATTTATTATAATTAACTCTGGAATCCATCTGGAACGTATTTTTGGATTTGGTTAGCCATGCAGTAATCTGACTTTATTTTTTTTCCCAAATAGATGTGTCACATTATTTATTGAAAAATCTAATGAGGTGTTCTTTAAAAAAATTACAAGAAGGTAATATTTTAGTTACGAAATACATACTGATTGTAAAATGAATTAAGACAAAATGAAGCCTCTAAGTAAACAAATGGTAGATACATGAGAAGCAGTATACAGGGCTGTAGGTCATCCGGACCTGGATTTGTAACTTGGTTGCTCTATTGCCTTGAACAAGTTTCCTGGCCTCAGTGATCCACCACTGCTTCATTGGTAAAGTGGAAATCACAGTACCTACTCCCATGTGGTTGATGAAGTGAGATGATATGTGTGAAATGTGTTATGTAGAGTACTGTGTCTAGCACATTGTAAATATAAATCAGTAGCAATTTTGAAAAACCCCTCTCCTCCCCATCTTCCAAGGGTGTGCAATGCATTGTAGTTGCGGACTTTCTACATGAGTTAAGGGGTATTGCTGTTTGTCTTCCTTAGCTTTCTGCAATTACATTGATTCAGCTGCCATCAATCTGAATCTCCATTACCATCAATTCTTCCTTAGACCAATGGTTTTGGAGTTAGGATTGTGTGCCGTGCATTCAAATCACCTGGGAACTCTGTCAAACTGCTGGAGTCTTGGCCCCACACCTAGGAATTCTGATTTAGTTAATCTAGCGTGGGCCTGGGTTTATTATTTGAAAAATTCTTGAGTTGTGAATTTGATGTTTACACCTAGTTAAACTGACTGGTAAGACAATACCATTTTGATTTGTGAGACATTAGCAAACTGGTGGGAAGGGAAACAGATACAGGCAATGGTATAATTTTCAAATTGAGGACTTAACGCTGGGAGTTGAGACTTCTGGGTTCAGGTTTATTGCCAAGTAAACAGGTAACTTGGAATAATCAATGGCCTCATTTTCCTTGTTAATATCTTATATATTGAGCAGGGAAGGAATGATCACTTATTGATGAGTTCCTTTTGTATTTTGTGACTTGTTTGCTAGTGGCATTTGTGGAACACCTTGGGATTTAGAAATCTGCTCGTAAGCCCAAAGAATAACTTGTTTGCCCTTTGTAGCAGCCCTGTAATAAGGGTGGCTCAAACGCTGGTTCTCTGGTTGCATCATAGTCTTCACTCTCGAGTCAGTAGGTCAAGGCACAACCAGTTTTTCACACTTCATTTTGCTTTTCAATAGCTGAGGATATTCTGTTTCACTTTCTTCATCCAGGTTAAGTTATCCAGTAAGAAACCACTGTGGTTGTTGGATTGTGAAAAACACAGGGCCTTGATCTCCTGTAACTTGGGAACTGCCTACATGTAGTTCTTACAGTTTATTCTTTATCTACAATTAGCTTCCCTGGGAGGTGCCTTTTTTTTTTTTTAAACAGAAGAGAGAAATTAGTGATAGCGTGGGAAATGTGTTTTAGTGCTTATTAACATATTCTTTGATTTCATGAACTAGGTGCTATCATGCCTTGACAGGACGTTTGTCGTGCCTGTAGTTAGTAAGGAAATCAGGAAATGTTGCTCTTTTAGGTTGTTAGTACTTAAACAATCCTGTGAAATACGGCTTCTAACGACCTCACTGAAATGGTTTCCTGTGCCTAACTCTTCACCTAGTTAGAAGGGCTCCTGGTGATGGTGGCAATGGCAGCAGCGTGCAGACAGCTCTGTAGAACCTGCACCTGGGTTGTCATGGAATTCGGCCACTCATTGGGCCCATTTTGACCTAAATGAAAAAGAAAATAGTATTACAAGCACAGATATACAGGTGAGTCACAGGCACTCTGGCAAACGTATTTTGTTCTGAGTATATTCTCTTTAGCAGGTAAATACTTTGAATATAATGTTGGCTTTGGGTTTTGGAAGAATATTATGTGTTTCAATTATAATCATTATTCATGGTTACAGTGGAGCCGCAGTATTATGGAGAATGTAAAAAATAATATACATAATAGGCGTGTGTGTGCCTGCTCGCACTGTTACTTCAATTAATACAGACATTGTAACGCAATTAAGGCATTAAAGGTCTGAGCCTTAGAGTCAGCTTGCTTTGGTTTGGATTCAAGTTTCACCACTTAATATGGATGACCTATGGCAAATGACTTAGCCTCTGTGCTTTGGTTTCTTCATGTGCAGAACAGGAGTAACAGTAAACCTGCTTCACAGGATTGTTGTGAGGATTAAGTGAGTGTGTTGAGGAATATGTGGTAATAGGTTTAGCCTGGCATACAGCAAGCATTCAATACCTGTTAGCTATTATCCTAATTATTTAAGCTATTAGAGGCCATTGCAGGTTTCATTGGGAACATCTGGAAAGCGTCTAGCCTCTTTTTCTTGCCCAGTTCTCCCTTCATTCCTTCCACGTGGAAGGCATAATAGCCAGATGGACAGCGACTCCCTTCTTCCCGCTGCGCTTCCCTCTCTCCGGGTGAGTGTGTTAGTGTCGTCGTTTAACTTTTTTCTTTCTTTTAGCGCTGCATTGTAGTCTGATAATTTTCTGCGTGTAAAAAAAATTACAGTTTTATTAAAAGACAAGAAAGAAGACCTAAAAAGAGATGTATTCCAGATCCTCGATGAGAAGTTTCAGTATCAGTGTTTTAGTTTTACAAGGAAAAAAGTCTAGTCTGTAGGATGGTTGTTATATCAACAAACTCTTGAAAGGAAGGCCGTGCGTAATGTTCCTGCTGATTATCTCAGTTTGCTGTTGTGATAAGGGATGTGAGAGGAGGAGGGCCCTGGTCCATGGAGGTGAAGGGCAGCACCAGCACATGCACAGTTGCGGATTGCAACTCTGAGTCCAGACTTCTCAGCCGGCTGTTCAGACTCTCTTATGGAGTGATTTACATTACAGCTTTCCAGGGCTGCGGCTTGTTTCAGCCCTCCAGATGGAGACTTCTACTTGGCTTTTGTCAGCAAAAATGTCTGATTAGGGAAAAGAGTAAAAGGTAGGACACTGGCCACAATCTGAATGGTAAATCTCTGTATACAACTGTTTTACATTTTTTTTCCCTCGGGAGAAGACGCTGTCGTGACCCCCTTCTAGTCGTAGAAGACATGTGTTTGCTGCTATTGGACCTTTGAGATGTAGATGTCTGTGTTTCTGACCACTGGATATCAGGAGGGAGGCAAAGATGGGAAAAGTGAATTTGGGAGTCATCCAGTCTGAGCTAACCAAAGCTCATTGGCAAGTTCTAGGGGGTAGAGACAGAAGAGATTGAGGACCCGCCTGTGGGAACAGCTACATTTAGGGAGTGGTGAAAAGGGGTCAGAGAAAGAGAATCAGGAGAGGGCATGGGCGAGGAGTGTAAAATGCAGACTGACTTGATATGAGGTGCACAGTGTGGGTGAGAATGGCAGGACACTTTGATATGAGAAATGAAGGTAGAGGTGGAGAGAATTTTTATGCTTCTGGATAAGATTATATTAAAATACTTAAGACTTCCCTGCAGAAATGCAATATAATGGAATTCTTTTTATATATTGCCGAAGTCTAACCCTAATATTGTGTTAAGTATTTTTGTGCCTATATTCATGAGATTTTTTTGTAGTTTTTTTTTTTTTTCCCATTGTCTTAAAAAATGTCATCCAGGTGTGATCATAGCTCACTGTAACTTCTAATTCTGGGGTGCAGGTGATCCTCCTACTCAGCCTGTCTGGTAGCTGGGATCATACCTGGATAATTTAAATTTGTTTTTTTTTTTTTTTTTGGTATAGATGGGGTCTTAATATGTTGTCAGGGCTGGTCTCAAGCCATCCTTTCCCCTTAGCCTCCCAGAGTGTTGGGATGACAGGCGTGAGCCACTGCACCTGGCTTGTAGTTTTCTCTTTTTTTTTGGTACTGTCTTTGGCTTCAATGTCATGGTAATGCTATGTTTATAAAATGAACTGGGAAGTGTTCCCTCCTCTGGAGGAGACTGTAGAATAGGTGTTTATTTTTCTTTAAATGTTTGGTAGAATTCTTCAGTGAAACCATCTGGGGCTAGAGATTTCTTTTTTGGGATTCTTTTTTTTTTTTTTTTTGAGACAGTCTCACTCTGTCACCAGGTTGGAGTGTAGTCGTATGATCTCGGCTCACTGCAACCTCTGACTCCCGGGTTTAAGCAATTCTCATGCCTCAGCCTCCCAAGTAGCTGGGTTACTAAAGGCACACACTGCCACGCCCTGTGAAGTTTTATATTTTTAGTAGAGATGAGGTTTCACCGTGTTGGCCAGGATGGTCTTGATATCCTGACCTTGTGATCCTCCCGCCTTGGCCTCCCAGAGTGCTGGGATTACAGGCATGAGCCACCATGCCTGGCCCTTTTTGGGGATTTTTTAAAAGTATGAAGTCAATTTACTTAATAGTTATAAAACTGTTGCATGAGTTATGGTACTTTGTATTTTTCAAGGAGTTGGTCCATTTCACTGAAGCATGTAGAGTTGTTATGTAGCCTGCAGGAACTATAGTAATAGCCCCCGTTTCATTCCTGCTGTTGGTAATTTGTGTCTTTTCTATTTGTTGTTCTTGCATGTTCGTCAAACCAGTGACAAACCTCTTTGTTTTCTTGCTTTTTCTCTTCTGCTTTTGTTTTGGATTTCATTGATTTCTGCTCTTTAGGTTTGTTTTGTTTATTTTGGGTTCTTGAAGGAGGAGCATAGGTTATTGATTTGAGACTTTTCTTCAGTGCAAGAGAATTCATGTATAAATATTCCTCTTAGCACTGTTTTACCCATGTTTCCATTTTTTTCCTGTCCATCTATAGTAACTTATTTAATTTGTTCAGTAACCCTGGTGGTAGGTAGAGATTTTTAGCATCACTTTGCAAAGGAGGAAATGAGCTGAGAGAGATATATAACATTCCCAAATTCTCAAGGCTGAGCTGCGTCCTGAGCCAGGTAGTCTAGCTGCAGGTCCATATGGCCATCCAGCTGCCCCCTGGCTCTGAAGTTCTCTCTCTGTATCTTACCTATATTCAATACAATGTATTATTTGTTAGTGGATTCATTAACAGATTACCTTGAGAGCCCTGGGGAATACTTTCAGTATGAGGTAAGAGGACTAGGTCCCAGCAAAGCAGAAAGGGAGGATGAGTCAGGGTAGTAGATGGGACACTAAAAAAACACAGCTTTGTGGAAATGCAGGGGAGAATTGAGAGTTTGTCGGATGAGGAAGTGATCCATGATAATGATTTATTTAACAAATATTTATGGAGTGTGTATAGTATGCTGGACACTGGGCTGGGTGCTGGCCATGCAGCAGTGATCCAAGCACACAGGGTTCCTCCCCTCGAGGATTAAGCTTTGGTGGGGAAGGGAGGGAATTAAAAGATATTAGGGAGGAAATCAATGGGTCAGTGCCAGAGAGCATCAGGGGGTAAGAAAGGCGACTTTACCTGGGAATGCCGGGAAAAGTTGAGACCTGAAGGATGAGAAAGAGTCTGCCAGGCAGAAGCCTGGGGAAGAACATTTCAGAAGAAACAGGTATGAAGTTTTGAGAGCGAGAAGATTGGTACAGTCGAGGAGGTGAGAGGAGGCCTGTTTGGCTGAAGCTGAGAGAGTAAGGGGAAGAGCGATGAAACTGAGAGGAGTCTGGAGGGCGCAGCAGTCAGTGGAGAGGGGAGGTGTGGTCTGACTCACGTTTCTAGGTGGTCCTGGTTGCTGTGTGTGTAGTGCGTTGTGGGGCAGGAATGGAGGTCAGCTCCAAGTTGAGCGTGAAATGCTGTGGCAGGTGACTGAGAATGAGTTAGACGTGTACATTGATTGTATTTGGAATTAAATTCCTGAAGGTGGCTCCTTAGCATTGTTTCAGTGATATTTATTTCTAGAGGCTGATATATTTATTTTCATTTTCCAGAGAATCACAGAAGAGATTCTGAGAGTTTTCTTTTTCTTTTGTGCTTGAAATAATTTAGCTGTTTAGGAAGGAATGCTCATGTGATTGGATACGGATGATGCTTTTGCCTGGTTCGCATAAAAGAGATGAGAACTTAGTGGGTATGCATTCTTTGGAATCATTGTTGAATTACTGCTGTCTGTGAGAACGTTTGTTTCTACTCTCAGCTCTGCTTATAAGTAAGTTGATAGCACTAGAAATACTAAACTAACTATAGTTAGTCTCCAAAGGACTTTTAAAAACCCTCTATTTAGACTCTGTATGTAATGTCTTTTCGAATTTTTGGTATGAAAAATTTCAACCTAGGCAAAAGCAGAGAGCCTAATGTCATAAGCCCCCATGGGTACCCATCATTTAGTGTCAGTGGCAGTCAGCTCACGGCTGATCTTGAGTTCCTTTTTGCCTCCAAACACTCCCCGCACCCTCATCCTGTTTATTTTGAAGCAAATTCTAGGTACATCATTTCATCTGTCAGCATCTCAGTATATACTTCCAACAAGTAAGAACTTTGCCATACTTTAGTGTTTGGTTTTATTCCCCCTTAGAGCACATCAATAGGTAATGTCTGTCTGGATGGTTTGCCTGCGAGAGTCCCTGTGTATACCTCTTGTCCTGATGTATTTATTAATAGTCCCCCTTTCCACTTCAAAGAGTCTCTATTTGGACAGTAAATTCTTCTATCATCTCATAAACATAAGATAAATCTTTTCAGAGGGGACAGTAAATAAGTTTTTTAATAGCACTTTCTTGAGTATTTTTCTAATAGTGTGTCACTATTCTATTTTTTTTTTTTAAATCAGGAGATCAAGCCCTGGAGGTTCGCTCTTTCAAGAAATCATGTGCTGAAGTATAATGCTACAGAAGTCAGAGGAAGGAAGGATCCCAAAACACATGGTGAGGAAGGAATGAGTCAGCTGATTGCCATGATTACACGTTCTTTTCTTTTTCTTCCATTCTGTTGTTTCTTTGTTATGATTTGGTCATGAGTGCAAAGAATATTCTTTTGAAAGCAACAAGAGATTTAGACATTTGAATCACAAGGATAATGTAAATTTGGATATTTGGGCAGCTGTTAATTATCCAAGTTTAGATTATTCAGATACTTAAACCTTTTAGTAATACTGTCATCAACTTTAGGTCTAATGTCTTGTCAGATGTTCTTTCTAACGGATGCAGTGACTGAGGCCATCACTTCCATCCTCTCGTTCTTTGCTGTTAGCTGATTCTAATACCCCCTTTTCTTAGAAGTTGTTGTTATAATTTATCGATAGATTAAAATTTAATATGAGATGTTACAATGAAATTTAATCAACTTGAAAAAATGTTATTGTTTCAAGAAATTTTTATTCTGAAAAATAATAAAAATTATTATTATAAACATGATAAGAAGGAGAGAAAACAATCACACCTTTAATAGTTAAACATCTTTGACAGAGGTAGAAGCTAGAGAGTGATTGTGCCTCTGTGAAGTCCTACTCATTTTATGCTGCCTGTACCCTTGTTGTTTGTTTATATCTTATCTCTTAGGCTAAAGGAAGTTCCATGAGGTCAAGGATTATACATCCTGGATTCTCCCACAGTTACACTTAGCATGTCTTAGCCCTGTTAAGAGTATGGTGAATATTGTTTGGAAGAATGAATAAAGAAACCAGCAGTGTTCCCTGGCATAGGATATTATGATTTGCTTCTAGCTCTGTTGAGTGGCAATTCTCTGTAGCCAGAAGCAGTGAGGCCTGGTGAGATGGCAGGGCCGGGAGTGTCACTGGGGGACTGAGTCGCCTCAGTGCCCTCCCACCCACTGCACTCGGTATCACACAGTGTGGTGTATTGCTGTCTCCGTGTACCTATCTCCATCTGAGAAGATTCGGAAGCCAAGGTCTGATAGCAAATCTGTCAGCAGAGAATGAGAACGAATGCCTCTCATTTCTAAGTATAGTGTTCTTTCTAAAAGAGCAAGTTACTATTTATATTTTAAGAAAGAGCACATGATGTCTGCTAATGGAAGATAAATGAGGAGCAAACTGGGAAATACATTTTGTCTCAGGATTACTGCATCTACTACTGGATAAAGATAAAAAGAGTTCTCTTCAACCCCTTTCAACTCTACATTGAACAAATTGAACTTTTCAGAGTTTTTTTTTTGTTAAGTATTTCCAAAGAAGACTTACAGGTTAGGAGTAAACATAAGCTACCCAGGTTGGATAGGAAGGTTGGATATTTCTTTTCATATGGAGATGATGTCCAGGTGTGGAATAGGATAAGAAATTGAGACTGTGGACGTCTTTGCCCCATGAATTTAGTTTGTCATCATGTTATAGGGCTGTAATGCTGCTCTATATGCAGTTACATAAGAAGTGGGGAGGGGGTGTAAACTGCAGCTTTTGGAGGCACTTAGCCTTTTATTTCCCCAAGTAAAATACTCATACCAAACAACAAACAACATCTCTACATTGGCATAATGTTCTTTGCGACACACACCGGTGTTCCAGCCATTGTTCCATCTAAGATTTAAGCATGTTCTAGAAATGTACGATGGCGTTGGGGGGGGTGGTGGGTTGTTGAATGTAATCTCATCAAGACTGACGTGGTTCTCTTTCTTTTGCAGACCTGATTGTTGGCAAAGACATCAGTAAGAAGCTGGCATTTATTTCTGTTCTAACCCATTACTATATAACCAAATAGACACTATGCATATTTGTTGGTCAGCAAAACCAAGAAATAAGAGCTATGGCAGTTGAAACAGTCTGTCTGATTCCAGGGTGTTTTTCCTGGGTTTCATCATCAGGTATCTCCTCTCTTTCATCTCAGCAAGAATGTGGGACCTTTTACCTTTTGATAAAGATTAAGGATATGTTCTTTGGTCAACAGCCAGAACTTCAAATCTGGTATAATAGGGTCAGAGACCGTTTCCACTGCAGCTGAGGAAAATGAAATTTCCATTTTATTTGGTGCCTTGTCCAGGGAGCGCAGGCACTCTTCCTGAAACGTGTCAGTGAAACAGAGATCGTTTTGTGGAATAGCAACCCATGGTTATGGCGAGTGACCCGACGTGATCTGGCGGGCAGGCGGCAGAGGACTCATGACGGGCTATACCATGCTGCGGAATGGGGGTGCGGGGAACGGAGGTCAGACCTGCATGCTGCGCTGGTCCAACCGCATCCGCCTCACCTGGCTCAGCTTCACGCTCTTCGTCATCCTGGTGTTCTTCCCACTCATCGCCCACTATTACCTCACCACTCTGGATGAGGCCGATGAGGCTGGCAAGCGGATTTTTGGCCCCCGGGTAGGGAACGAGCTGTGTGAGGTGAAGCACGTGCTGGATCTGTGCCGTATCCGCGAGTCGGTGAGCGAAGAGCTCCTGCAGCTGGAGGCCAAGCGCCAGGAGCTGAACAGTGAGATCGCCAAGCTGAATCTGAAGATCGAAGCCTGTAAGAAGAGCATCGAGAACGCCAAGCAGGACCTGCTGCAGCTGAAGAATGTCATCAGCCAGACCGAGCATTCCTACAAGGAGCTCATGGCCCAGAACCAGCCCAAGCTGTCCCTGCCCATCCGACTGCTCCCGGAGAAAGACGACGCCGGACTCCCTCCCCCGAAGGCCACCCGGGGCTGCCGGCTGCACAACTGCTTCGATTATTCCCGTTGCCCTCTTACCTCTGGCTTCCCAGTCTACGTCTATGACAGTGACCAGTTTGTCTTTGGCAGCTACCTGGATCCCTTGGTCAAGCAGGCTTTTCAGGCGACAGCACGAGCTAACGTGTATGTTACAGAAAACGCAGACATTGCCTGCCTTTACGTGGTCCTAGTGGGAGAGATGCAGGAGCCAGTGGTGCTGCGGCCTGCCGAGCTGGAGAAGCAGTTGTATTCCCTGCCGCACTGGCGGACGGATGGACACAACCATGTCATCATCAATCTGTTGCGTAAGTCAGATACACAGAACCTCCTCTATAATGTCAGTACCGGCCGTGCCATGGTGGCCCAGTCCACCTTCTACGCTGTCCAGTACAGACCTGGCTTTGACTTGGTCGTGTCGCCGCTGGTCCATGCCATGTCTGAGCCCAACTTCATGGAAATCCCACCGCAGGTGCCGGTGAAGCGGAAATACCTCTTCACCTTCCAGGGGGAGAAGATTGAGTCTCTGAGGTCTAGCCTTCAGGAGGCCCGCTCCTTCGAAGAGGAAATGGAGGGAGACCCTCCCGCCGACTACGATGACCGCATCATTGCCACCTTGAAGGCAGTGCAGGACAGCAAGCTGGATCAGGTCCTGGTGGAATTCACCTGCAAAAACCAGCCCAAACCCAGCCTGCCGACTGAGTGGGCGCTGTGTGGGGAGCGGGAGGACCGTTTGGAATTGCTGAAGCTCTCCACCTTCGCCCTCATCATCACCCCCGGGGACCCTCACTTGATTATTTCCTCTGGGTGTGCCACGAGGCTCTTTGAAGCCCTGGAAGTCGGTGCCGTCCCGGTGGTGCTGGGGGAGCAGGTCCAGCTTCCATACCAGGACATGCTGCAGTGGAATGAGGCGGCCCTGGTGGTGCCCAAGCCTCGCGTTACCGAGGTTCATTTCCTGCTCAGAAGCCTCTCCGACAGTGACCTCCTGGCTATGAGGCGGCAAGGCCGCTTTTTCTGGGAGACTTACTTCTCCACCGCTGACAGTATTTTTAATACCGTGCTGGCTATGATTAGGACTCGCATCCAGATCCCAGCTGCTCCCATCCGGGAAGAGGCAGCAGCTGAGATCCCCCACCGTTCAGGCAAGGCGGCTGGAACCGACCCCAACATGGCCGACAACGGGGACCTGGACCTGGGGCCAGTGGAGACGGAGCCGCCCTATGCCTCTCCCAGATACCTCCGCAACTTCACGCTGACTGTCACTGACTTTTACCGCAGCTGGAACTCCGCTCCAGGGCCTTTCCATCTTTTCCCCCACACTCCCTTTGACCCTGTGTTGCCCTCAGAGGCCAAATTCTTGGGCTCAGGGACTGGATTTCGGCCTATTGGCGGCGGAGCTGGGGGTTCTGGCAAGGAGTTTCAGGCTGCCCTTGGAGGCAATGTTCCCCGAGAGCAGTTCACGGTGGTGATGTTGACTTATGAGCGGGAGGAAGTGCTTATGAATTCTTTAGAGAGGCTGAACGGCCTCCCTTACCTGAACAAGGTGGTGGTGGTGTGGAATTCTCCCAAGCTGCCATCAGAGGACCTTTTGTGGCCTGACATTGGCGTCCCCATCATGGTAATAGGAAAACGAGCAGTTCGTTTTGCTGCATGAAATAGCATTTCACTCTTAATCCCTTTTCCATCTTCCTTCACTTTAGCAGTTGTAAGTTCTAGCAGAGAAGAATACACATACACTTAAAAGTCTGTATAGATTCCTTTCTTCCTGAAGTATTTGCTTCCTGCTCTTTCAAGCCTTGGTAGTTCTGTTGCTGTTACTTCCTAAATCTCAGATCCCCAAAACTGAAACTGATTCTATAGTCAATATACAGACCTCGTGGGTTATCCCGTCCGTTATCCCATAGACTTCTTCCGTGTCATGACAAGGTGTTGATGACGATAATGATAAGCTACCATTTAGGAAGCACTTAGCATCTTGGCACTAAAATAAGCATTTTGTGACATATCATTATCACTCTTTCTTCAGCTTATTTGTATGGAGCTGAGACTTAGATTAATAAATTTGTCCAAGATTGGAGTAATGGAAAAGCTGAATTTAGTATGTCTAATTCCAGAAACTGCAGCTTTAGTCACCTCCCAAAGGGTTTAGTGAGGCCTGTGTCTTTTTCCAGGTATTCATAGAAGTCTTTTAGAAGACTGGAGTTGGGGGTTGATACTTTGGAGTTGGAGAACCAAATCCAATTGAACCTTCTAGGGTGTCTTGTAGGTTGTTATTCTTTATCTCATGGTTAGTGCTGTATTTTACAGAAGAAATAACAGCTAAATATGCAGGATATAATCCACCTGCAGAATTAAACTTAGATTCTAGAAGAGAGATGGTAACCATCTTAAATGTGTAGCCTTAGAGCAAGTCTTAAGCAGACTGCCAACTATTTACCCTGCAACCTATATAGTTACTTTCCGGCAAAAGGTAGCAAAAGGTCTGATGGGCCACACATTGCTAGAAGTCTAGTTTTTTTTTTTAAAAAAAAGTATTTCATTGGGAAGCTGATACCTTTGAATTATTTTTTTAGACAGCGGCATGGTGTAATAAGAATGAGATTTGGAGTGATACAGACCTAAGATTAAGTAGTCATTTTGTGATCTTTGATAATTAGCTTTTTAGATCTCAGCGTTAAAGAGGAATCTAAGATAAGACAACTAAGGACTCTAGAAAGGTGCTCACTTATTTGATTCCCTCTTACCCCTTAATGTTAAAGGAGATGGAAGCAGTATGCCTGTCCTGCCTGTGTTGTGGGCAGCTTTAACTGACCTCACTCATAAAGGCTTCTTGTATGCTCTCTACATCATTTCTGTTTGTGTCAGTCGTTACTGCCTACTTCCTCCTATGCAAAGTACCTCTTTGCTTTAAATTTTTTCTTACTGCTGCTAATCTTGTCTTTTTTTTTTTATTATTTAATTTAATTTATAATCAGGCTACTCAAAGACTGTAGGGTTATAAATCCTTTTTGTCCCAGTTTATTTTGTATATTAAGTAAATAGGGAATTTTTTTTAAAGACTTCTCAAAGTTCACTTTTTCTGTGTTACAACTTTATGAATGTTATTGAAATTAAAAAAGCATCTCTGAAAGGTATATGCTCCTCAAATAGTAGAATAATAGAGCAGCCATTGTTTTCCAATTTTCCTGAGTTTTCTTTGATTTTGATAGGGATGTAGAGAAGTTGGTGTCACCACAGTTAAGTTGACTGAAATTCATCAGAGAACTTACCAGAATGAATCCTTTTTTAAAACTCTGGTGAGAAATAAGTAGTCCTGGTAATTGGGCAGTCTATTGCAATAATACCTAATTGGAAAATGCCAGAAACTTTCCAAATAGACCACTCTAAACAGCTTTCTCATATTAGCAAAACAAGTTATTTTCTGGTCCTTTTGAAAAAGAGGAAATAGCTTCAAGCTGGAGAATTTCACTCCATCTTGTAAATATTCTGGTTGTGCTTTCTGTCTAGGAGAGGCAGGTGTTCTGGGCAGTAGTTGAAGTTGCTGACGTCTTGGATGTACCTAGGTATCAGAGCTAGAGAGAGACTGGTAGCTTTCTCTGCTATAGAGAAATGGCACTACTGTGATCTACCTCAGAGTGGTTTCTCCATCTAGATGTAGATATAGCCAGTTCAGTATGTTAAGCTTAGTAAATCTATAAATTTAGGACCAGGGTGATTCCCAGGCAACAGTGAATCTACTATTGCATAAGTGCAAATGTGTATGGGCTGTGAAATGTAAAAGCTCCAGCTATTTTAAGTGGAGAAGGATTGTCTTAGGGGTGCCTCATAGGGCTTACATATTAAAAATTCCTCATTCTTTTAAATATTTACAAAAAAGGTCTAGCTTAGAGTGAAGGTGATCTTTATTGCCAGCGTGCTTGATCACTCCTGTTTCAAATGCTCTCTGACACAGCTTCACAAAAAGGAATGGTGGCTGGGCAGGGAGACAGGACTTGCAGAGAGATGGAAGAAGTGCCACCAGTTGAAGTGGGTTTCCCATTGAATGGGGTGGGACTACCAGAGGGGCGATGGTGGGTGTCTGCTCTCTCCCTGGCTCTTGCATATTTTGTAAGCACATGAATCAGGTCCCTTAGCTCCTGGAGCATAAAAACAAAGATACCCTAATGAAAGCCAGCTAGAGAGTATTATCATGCCAAGGGATTTGAGGTCTAGGCTTTTGAAAAACTCTCCACTGTGCTGGGGACCACCATTATCATGGCACCTGAAAGATGTTCCACTGTTTCCAGGCCTCCGTGGTTTCTGACGATATGTCTGGTTTTCCAGTTTTTGTTTCCTTGTATGTAAGGTGTGGTTTTCTCTGGCTGCTTTTGAGATTTTGTTCTTTGTATTTTCTTACTACTGCTAATCTTGTCTTTTTTTGGGTGGGGGTGGGTTTCAGGAGTTCAGCTGTGGTATGCCTCAGCATGGTTTTCTTTGATTTTTATTCTGGAAAGTGTTGATATTTGTGTTTTAGTAGGTGGTTAGTTATGTTGACTCAGACTGAAAGCCTGTCTTCTGAGTGGCCACTCGCATGCTCTGTTCTTTTCTGTTTAGCTGCTCTGCTTGCAACCTGCACCAAGCATGTGTGGCTTAGGAGTCGGCCAGAGACAGGGCAGTTTCTTTGAAGAACTTGGAGTACCCCTTTCCTGGCTTTCTCTTTTCTGGAATTTTCTCCTTTCTTACTAGGGCCTATGGTTACCTTACACATTTCCTTTACAGGCCAGAAAGACCAGAGGTTTTGTATGGGAGTTTTGCCTGTCTTTCTTGGTACCAAATCTGGCCTACTCTCGGGGTGAAAGCAGCAGTAATTCTTCCTGTGTCAGTAATTCCCTTCCCTGAATTTTAGTACCCCTCCATAGTTGGTTGTCTTTTCTTCCCTCTCTAGTGCCTTCTGGAAATTCCTTTTTTGGTATTTTTGTCCAGAGGTTGTAGTCATCTGAGGGAGGACTGGGTCTGGTAGGAGCTTACTCAACCCTTGTGGAGGCAGAAACGCCAAGTCATCCCTTCTTGATAGATAGTCCCATTAAAAATTTTAGTTTGAGTTACTTTATACTGACCAGTTGACACATCTTCCTTACTCCGCTTTATACTCTGGAAGATAGTAGGGTGGCCGTTTTAGAATCGGTCCTTTTGGAGTTGTAACATGTGGGCTGTTAGGAAAGGGACATCTTTCACTGACTAACAATGTAGTCTAGCTCGCTCAAGGCATTGCTTCTCTTCACACTGTCTACTTACCGATTGCTGGACAGCCTCTTGGCAGCCCGTCCCTGAGTCTTAGTTTTCCATTCTCTTCTTCATAAAGGGTATGGCTAATTTACTCAGGGTACCTGAGAAGGGCTTGTAGAAGAGGTGACATTTGAGCAGAAGCCTGAATGAAGCGAGAGAACAGGCCACGTAAATTCTGGAGGAGTTTACGGGGAATGGCAAGTGCCAGAAGCAAGGCCCAGTGCATTTGGGTTGTGCGTTTGAAGGAGATTGGAGAGGGTGGCATGGCCAGCAGGTGCAGGATGGCACACGTGTGGTCAGGAAGACTGGGTTTTATCCTCTGTGCCTTAGGATGCCCCTGGAGGGTGTTAAGCAGAGGCACGTGATTTGGGAGTGACTGTAGGGGAAAAGAGCAGAAGCAGTCAAAAGACTTGCAGCAGCCTAGGTGAGGAACAGTGGTGGAGAGAGCCAGTTCAGAGGTCAGCATAGCACACATCCTTGCTGACTGCAGGGTCTCTGTGGAAGTGATGAGATCAGAATGCACCATTTTTTTTTCCCAAGCGAAAATGATAGTGCCAGGCTCAGTGGCTCATGCCTGTAATCCCAGCACTTTGGGAGGCTGAGTCGGGTGGATTGCTTGAGCCTAGGAGTTTGAAGCCAGCCTGGGCAACATAGAGAAACCCCATCTCTACAAACAAAGAAAAAAGCGAGGCATCATGATGCATGCCTGTAATCCCAGGTTCTTGGGAGGCTGCAGTGGGGGTATTGTTTGAGCCTGGTAAGTCAAGGCTGCCATGAGCTGTGATTGTGCCATTGCACTCCAGCCTGGGTGATAGAGTGAGATCCTGTCTCTTAAAAAAAAAAAAAAGATACGAGATTTTTCAATGCCTTTTTCGCTCTCTCCCAGCCCTTGATATTCATATTGAACAAGGAGAATTCTTTGGGGGAATGTAAATATCATTCCAGGGGAGCTGTTTTCATACTGTCTCCCCAGTAGTCTCTTAGGGAAAAGGGAAGACGGGAAGAGAAGCTGCATCCATGGTGCTCTCTTGGCATCATGAACTTATAGCTGGGGACTGTGCCTCAAGCCAAGAGGCTTGGCTTCTGACTAGACCTCAGACAAAATGGGAGATTGTTCTCAGGGCTTAGTCCTTAGAGTATTAATAAGCTGTATTTTTTACCTCTGCCCACCCTCCTTTTAACAATAGCCCTTGAACGAATGAGACAATAATTTCCCAAAATTGTGATATCTAGGTGAAGCCAGCAGGGAAAGCCTTGTCCAGCTTCTCGAGGTCCAAGACTGTGCAAGGTCTGGTGTACCTCACTAGGAATTGCCACATCTGGGTGGTTTGTTTTTCTCTTTGACAATATTTTACTTGGTAACATGGAGGCTATAGCTATGGCTTATGTTGCAAATGGGCTGTATGGCTGCAAAGGAAAATTATACAAAACAGGGCTACCTCCAACCAAAAATGAATAGCAAGAAATAGAGAAGTTTAAAGGAATTGCCAGAAAATCATGTTGCATAATTGACTAACTTGCAGCAAATTGATTCTTTTAATGTCGTCTCCTCTTAGTTTATTTGTACTCTTTTTGCTAATTGAAAGTAAGGAATCTGAGGCTGTGAGAATTCTGTTGCTTCAGGTCATTTGACTAATTGATACCTGTATTAGAACGAGGGCTCAGGACTTTTTTTTTTTTTTTTTTTTTGGTTTTTGAGAAAGTCTCACTTTGTCATCCAGGCTGGAGTACAGTGGCATGATCTGGGGTCACTGCAGCCTCCGCCTCCTGGGTTTAAGTGATTCTTGTACCTCAGCCTCCCCTGTAGCTGGGACTACAGGCACACACCACCACACCTGGCTAATTTTTGTGTACGGCTCTTGGGCCCCACAGGGTTGTGGGGTGTCCCTTATGCTGTGCTGAGATGCAGGATGTGAGAAGTAAAGAGACAGGACACTGAAGAACTGGTGAAGAGCATCTGGACTCGTGGGGCCATGCCCCTGTGAGCGGAGATCAGCGAGAGCCCCAAATGCCCAGGAACGTCCGTATTTATTAGATATAAGCAGGGGACAGGGTCGTGAGTGAGGTTATCATCCATAGGCTTAGTGTTAGGGCATACATAATCAAGTGGGTCACAAGTGAGGGGGCCACCCCATTATGTCACTTGGGCAGAGAGGTGGGCCATGCGCAGTAGGGGGCCGTGCCGTGCACAGTAGCAGAGGGTTGTGTACAGAAAAGGGGTCCGCTCCCATTAGGTCACTGAGGCAAGGAGGTGGGCTGTGTGCAACAGGTGTCGTGCGTAACACTTCTTATCTGTGGGTTGGAGACTTCAAAGGATTTCTAATAGAAGGATACTGTAAGCCAGTGCAGTGGGAGCTGACGGACTTGTGCTCTTGTCTTAAGATATTTATGGGAGGATGATTTGAGCTAGCACAGAAGCGAGAAAAGACTGACGGTGTGTAGCCACCGTGACTGGTCACACCAGAGGGGTTCTTCTCCCTCGGTTATTTCCAGGATCTCAGGCCTGAGGCCTGCTTGCCACAGAAATTGGATACAAGGTACTAGACCTCCTTTATCAGGAGGAGAGGCTCTTGCTCGAAGCCTGCCATACAGTGTATGCTCTTTCAGGCAGGGATGCCACCGCCTGGGTCTTTGGTTCTTGTCCTGGTCTGACTGTTTTCCCGTGTACTGCTTCTCTTCTGTCACTGCTCTAGGCCTTCCTCTTAGTACAAACTACTATATGGTTATATAGAAGGATTCTGTAAATCAGCACTAAATGTGTCAGTGCAGCTCTGACTATAATACCTATATGATTATTTAGAAAGATTATACAGAACTAAGTATGCTAGATATAAGTATTAAGCATGATTATATAAGCTAGATATATGTAAGCAGTAAGTTATACTTCAAGCACTAATTCTGTAAACTAATATATGATTATATATAAAGGATTATATAAAGGAAATAGCTGAGTAATTAACACTATAAAAAGATATTCTTCAGGCACTAATTGTGCCTGGGGTCTGGACAGTTCTCCTTCCTCGGTGCCCATGGAGGGTGTTACCCACAGTTTTGTATTTTTAGTAGAGTTGGAGTTTCGCCATGTTGGCCAGGCTGGTCTCGAAATACTGACCTCAGGTGATCTGCCCACCTCTGCCTCCCAAAGTGCTGGGATTATAGGTGTGAGCCACCGCTGGCCCCAGGTCTCAGGGCTTCTGACAATAGGTCAGGATGTATTTTTTCTTCTCTTCATTTTTGTTCATGTCTAAATTTCTTGGAAAAGCAAAAGCTTGTCTTTTAAATAGTAATATGTATATAAAATAAAAATATCAAAATTAAAATACAGAATATAGAATATACATGTAAAATATATGACACTTAAAATAGAGGCTGTGCTAATCTCATGTTATAATAATTGCTAACAGTTTTTGAGCATTTTCTGTGTGCTAGGCACTGTGGTGGTCTTTACCTGCATTCTCTCATTTGTTGCTCACCTGCTCACGTAGGCTGTTTTACCTGCACTTGCACTGGGATCATTGGCCATTTTTTCTCTTATAAATTAAAACATATACAATTTTGCTTGTACTGTATGACGTCTCTATGTAAAGTTATAAATGGAAACCCAATGCAGTGCTACCTTCTTACTTCCTTTTCCTTCCTTTGCATTTCCTTGCCTTCTGCCTCATCACTTGACATTTACCGAATGTATGAGCTCCTTAAATAATGTTGTCCTCGTTCTGTCATCTTCTCTCTGTTGCTCACCTCCCTGCCCACTTGCTCCAAGCTCTGTTACCTGGTCCTCCTGAGTTAGGTGGGCATGACTGTGTGCCTCTTCGTGGACCTCATTTTCCTGATTCCTGAGTTCTCTGATGGGTTCCTCTTTTAAGCTGGAGGAAAGGGATGATGGAGAATTAAGGTTAGTTGCTGTTTCCTTTCTTGCCTGTGTGATGGCTTGATGTTAAGTTTCATTGTCAGATACAGATTTACTGTAGGGATATATTATGCGTGGATATGTTTTGTTGGAAGATGGAGATTGTTGGATTTGAGCCAGATGTAATTTTAAAGGGAAAAAGGGCATTTAAAGTGTATTTAAATGACACTTGACCATTGGGAGCCTGTGTGAGACAAGCCAGATGAAGAGTGCGCATCTGCTCCTGGCTTGATTGTTGTAAGTGGATGGGTTTTTTGCTATAGAAAACTACATTAAATACTAAGAGGTTTCCTAATTCTTCTCTAGTTATCATTCTTTAAGATTATTAAAGATACTGTTTACCTATAATTTTGATCTAGAAACTTCTCAAGTCTTTATTTCATATTCTGTAAATAGACTGGCAGGGGTAAATTATTTTCTATTTTCTGCTCATTCATTCATTTTATAAAACATTTGTTGAACATCTGCTTTATTGCCAGGCACTATGGTCTGTTCATTTTGGTTAATGTCATACCAGTAATTAAAGCAGTAATTTGAAAGTCAGTCTTCCTGTTCACAAGTTACCAAGGTGTAATCATAAGACGTCTAATAGCAATATGCTATAGTAACATGAAATAGCCAGTATTGTGGGGTCGGGGGAAGAGTGTTGTTTTAATTTGAAACAAAAGAGCATCAACAAAAATGAGAACCTTTCTTAAACATGACACACTCCCTCTGGTTGACTTGTTTCTTTTATGTTCGATCTGCCTTTTCTCACATTCTTAGAGGCATTGCTGATCTGTGAGTCTGCATTTAGAAATGTTTGAGCCTTTCTGTTCTGATTTTGGTGCCAGAATAGTTAATAGCTGGTTTGCTCAGCTTTTGTTTAGCCATTAACTTATAAGAGTAAAAATTGCCAATGATTCCAGTGCAAGTGCAGGTAAAACAGCCTAGGTGAGCAGGTCAGCAGCAAATGAGAATGCAGATAAAGACCATCCACAGTGCCTAGGACACAGAAAATGCTCAACATGTTTGAAGCAAAACTGTTAGAAGAAAACCTTTACTCTTCCACCCACTTAGTTTTAGTTTGTGTTGCAAAGTTTGTGAGGGCAAAACTCTTGGGTTATGGGGGAAAGGGGATTGTCTTAGGTGCTAAACTATAGTTATTCTTCCAAGTTCAATTTGGTTTACTGTCTCCTGAAGGCTGACTCTAAATCAGGGTGTTGAGCAATGGTACAGTGACATTTTGGGTCAGGTAATTCTTTGTTGTGGGAGTGTCTGGTGCACTGTAGGATCTAGCAGCACCCTTGGCTCCTGTTCACCAGATACTAGATGCAAGTAGCGCACCCCTTTCTCCCCAGTTGTGACAACCGAAAATCCCTTCAGACATTGCCACATGTACCCTGGGGCAAAATCACTCTTGAGAACCACTGCTCTAAATTCTTAAAGCCGACTTACTGCAGTTGCTTGTCAGCTAACCACAAATAAACTGTAGTGCTTGGTGTTGTGTTTCTGTGAATCTTTGACAGCTTTTCTTTTTTTTTTAAGATGGATTCTCCCTGTTGCCCAGGCTGGAGTGCCGTGGCACCATCTCGGCTCACTGTAACCTCTACCTCCCAGGTTCAAGCGATTCTCCTGCCTCAGCCTCCTGAGTAGCTGGGACTACAGGTGCCCTCCACCATGCCTGGCTAGATTTTTTTTAAAATTATTTTTAGTAGACACAGGGTTTTGCCATGTTGGCCAGCCTGGTGTTGAACTCTTGACTTCAGGTGATCTGCTTGCCTGGGCCTCCCAAAGTGCTGGGATTATAGGCGTGAGCCACCATGTCTGGCCCATTTATTCTGATTGCTAAAATTCAGTTTGCTATACCTGAACAGCTGTCATCCAGCCCAGAGCAGTTGTGCTCAGAGGGCGGGCAGAGGTGGCAGGCACCCTGTGTTCCTGGAGTCCTGAGTAGTTGTTCCCTTGTTGCTTCTTGATATCCAAGTAATGGACTTTAATAAACTTACTAAAAAAACTGGTGTGAAATCTAGGCCAAAACACTTGGATATTTGACCTCCAGCTCCATGATCCTACCTCAGTCTTCCAAAGCCCAAGTAGGTTCTCCTGATTTGGTTGTTTGTAAATTAGATAATTTTGGATATGATCTAGGTAGCAAATTATGATCATTTTAGTTTTTCTTGGGTTTCGTTTTTAGGTACAGAGTTAGGTGGTTTATAGGATGGTCAAGTTTGGCTGATAAGTAACCTTAGATTTTGCAACTAACGAGGTGGTATGTTGATTTAGCAGAGAGGGTGCTTACATGCACACATCTAGTAAGTGGAGGAGTTGGAATTTGAACCCAGGCTTTTCTGATTGGCTCCAAAGCCATGCTGTCTCCCACTGTATTTCTGATTTAATGTGCACAGGAATCCCCGGGGGACATGTTAAAATGGGCTTGGGGTGGGTCTGTACCCCTGCACCCCTCCAGCCCCCATGTGTGCTGCTGGTCTTCACTTCACACTTTGAACATTGAGGCTCCTTACTAGATTCCTGGTTTACTAATTGTGCTGTAGATAATCCTTCTGAAGGTTAACTCACAAAACTGATCATCTACAAGCGAATATTCAAGAATTGACATTTTCAAGTAGTTTTTCTTCATTTTAAGCTGTGTGTATTCACTGCTTTGGGTGAGGGGGAGCTTTGTTCAGCTGAACTGGCAGAATCACAGTTCTGTACTGAGTAAATGCTAGGTGTGTTAGGAAGGTGAAATAAGTGATGGGGGTAGTTTGTTGAGGGAGTTTGTGAACATCTACCAAATGCTGTCATTTCCAAGGTGGACCTTATTTTACATTTTGTCATCTCTGAAATTGAGATGTGTCTTACATTGGATGGCCTCTTACCATCACCGAGCTTGCCATCAAGTCCGGCCCCTTCTGGCCACTCTCCTGCCCTGTGACGAGTGGAGCCTACTAAGGTGAGCACTTGGCGTCTCCTCTCCTTGTCGCTCTCTTGTGTGTGACCTAGGCCTCACTCAGTCCTTTGTTCTGTCACTGTGGAGTCTGAGCTTAGGACACCCTTCGCTGTACACTCAGGGGTTTTTATGTTGATCAGACATGCTGCAGGGCAAGGTGGATTTCTTGGTCCGTGGCTTGGCTCGGACATCTGTTAACCATAGTGGTGAATCTGTTACAGATCCTTCTTTGTCTTGAGTTTGGCAGGAACTCCTCTGGGGCTGAGGTGAAGTCTTGAAAAAAGGCTCTGGCCAAGAGCAGTGGCTGTCACCTGTAATCCCATCACTTTCTTTGGAAGGCTGAGGCAGGAGGATTGCTTGAGACCAGAAGTTTGAGGCCAGTCTGCCACTTAGCAAGACTGTATCTCTACAAATTTTTTTTTAAATCAGCCAAGTGTAGTGGTACATGCCTGTAGTCCCAGCTACTTGGGACGCTGAAGCAAGAGGATCAATTACTTGAGCCCAGGAGTTTTAGGTTGCAGGGAGCTATACTAGCACCATTGCGCTCCAGCCTAGGTGATAACTCAAGATTCCATCTCTTAAAAAATAAATAAATAAATAAAATAAAAGTTCTGTAATAAAGTAAACAAAGGATCAACAATTTCACATGCCCCTCTTTTTTTTTTTTTTTTTTTTTTTTTGATAGGGAGTTTCACTCTTGTTGCCCAGGCTGGAGTGCAACGGCGTGATCTCGGTTCAACACAACTTCCATCTCCCAGGTCCAAGTGATTCTCCTGCCTCAGCCTCCCAAGTAGCTGGGATTGCAGGCATGTGCCACCACACCTGTCTAATTTTGTATTTTTAGTAGAGATAGGGTTTCTTCATGTTGGTCAGGCTGGGCTCGAACTCCTGACCTCAGGTGATCAACCTGCCTCAGCCTCCGAAAGTGCTGGGATTACAGGCGTGAGCCGTTGGACCTGGCCTACATGCCTTCTTAGTTTGCAACATTATTTTTTCTTGATGGTACACAGATTAATAATAATGCATTTTCAGGCCAGGTGTAGTGACTCACGCCTGTATTCCCAGCACTTTGAGAGTCTGAGGCAGGCAGATGCCATGAAGTCAGGAGTTCGAGACCAGCCTAGGCAATATGGTGAAACCCTGTCTCTACAAAAATGCAAAAATTAGCTGGGTGTGGTGTTACCTGCTTGTAGCTCCAGCTACTTGGGAAGCTGAGGTGGGAGGATCACTTGAGCCTGGAGGTGGAAGTTGCAGTGAGCCGAGATCCCAACCTTGCACTCCAGCTTGGGCCACGGAGTGAGACTCTATCTTCAAAAAAAAAAAAAAAAAAAGCATTTCCTATGATGGCTTTGGTTTGAAGAAGTTTATAAAGTTAGCCAAACTTTAGCAGACAAAGGACTGGATTTGGAATCAGAAGGTATGAGTTAGGATCAGGTGTGGTGGCACATGTCTGTAATTCTAGCACTTTGGGAGGCCAGAATGGGAGGATCACTTGAGCTCAGGAGTTCAAGACCAGCCTAGAGAACATAGTGGTGAGATTTCTGGACCTCAGTTTAGTTTTTGTTTTCGTTTTTTAAAAAAGGTATGAATTAGAGTTCTGGCTCTTGCAACTAGCCAGTTGTATTATATCATTCAAGCTTCAGTTTCTGCTTGTATAAAGTGAGGGTTAGATGCTATAATCTCCAAAGCCCTTCTAGCTCTGAATTAATTGGATTCTAAGTGTGCTAGAATGAATTAATTGAAGTGTGAGGAGTCTGCATTAAGAACATAGAATAAATGGTTCTCCTGGTAAGGAGGGTGTGTCAAGAGGCATCTGAGCTAGCTTCCAGAGGGAGGGTAGAAGAGAACGTATTTGAAGCCGAAGAGACATACTAGTAGGTCACAGAGCCCCTTTGAAACCATTCATAAATTTAAGCCCTCAGATGTAATTAATTTGTCATGCCAGGTAGAGGTTGTCCTCAGTACATGTAAACCGGTCTGTTGGAAGTAAGGTGATCTTTTGTGGCATTCTAAAAAGATCATTCTTCGTGAGATACTCTCTGTTTTGGGGTTTTGAGAACAAAATAATGGTTCCCCATTGGTTGGACTAATTTGATAAAAATACTTTAAGAATAAAATGAGCCGTCCAAGTACTGACTGTGGTCATCATTTATGTGAGTATTAGGTGGCAAGGTGAATAACACAGCTACCCACCCACATTGTGGGTAAACTAAGATGGTTAAATAACAATTTTTGTGTCATGTAGTTGTACCGTTTGACGCGTCAAGTTTTGTTTTTTGAAGAAAATACTGCTTTGCATATATGTTGAATCACTTAGGTTAGATGTTTTTTGAATTAGGATTTGCTGAAGATGTAGAAGCTGCTGTACTGAGTTCATGATACCTTGAAAAGAAAAAGTAGTCAGCATTGTAGGTAGGAATTGCATAGGTGAAGTAATTAATCTCGACCAAATGGGCTATGCTCTTTATTTGGGTTTATATCCCAAAAAGGCGTTAGAACTGGGAGTCAGAAGTGACAGACACAAGGTTTCTGGGTTCCGTTTTAAAATTAACCTGCATGCTGGGAATTCCACAGCCAGGAATCGGAATCTCAGATCCACTCTGCCACCTTGTGTTCTCTTGGGAGAGTTATTTTTAATTTCCCTACGTTGTGTTTATTACATATATAAAATAATCCTCAGCTTTCACTTGATTCATAAGAAAATTAGCTAATGAATGAAGCTTAAAAGATAAATCCGTATACATTTATTGAAGCATAAGGCAGCTTTTATTCCTGAAACGTTTATGCTAGATTTTACAATTGTGCATGAGGAGATCATGCACAGTTATTTGGTAAATCCAGCCATGGTCTCCTTTGACCTAAATAGAGGTTTTTGTTTTGCCTTCCATAACGCATCCTTGATTTTTAATGTTTTTCCTTCCTTGTCACAGGTGGTCCGCACTGAGAAAAACAGTTTGAACAACCGATTCTTACCCTGGAATGAAATTGAGACCGAGGCCATCCTGTCCATCGATGATGATGCTCACCTCCGCCATGACGAAATCATGTTTGGCTTTCGGTGAGAGACTAATTTCCTCAAACACTCGAGGTTGCCAGTGACAGAAAATCTAGATTAGGCAGCAAAATGAATTTCTTGGCTGATGGTAACTGAGAAACCCTTACAGGTAGTCAGGGCTGATGTAAGGCATGGCTGAATGCAGGCTCATAGATGGTGCTGGAGGAGTCTGTCTCTCTTCACCTCTAGGTTCTGATCTGCGCTCCCACAGGCCTTTCCTCTGTGGCCTGGGAGGTGGAATTCTTTGATTGGTTAGACCGTGGTACCTGCCTGCTCCTGGTGCTGCAGGTGTATCATCCTTAAACCCAAACCACATGGGCAGAGAGTAGAGGCAATGGGTAGTTCTCTAAAGGAAATAGGGCTTTGTCATTAGAGGAATGGGAAATAACTCCCAGGCAGGCAGAAGCAACTTGCTGCTGTGTGTTGAAGCAATGGAACCATGCCAGGATCCTGGACCCAAAAAGATTTGGCGGAAGGAAGGCGTCGGAAGCAATGATTTAAAAGGAAAAAGAAGGGGAGGAAGAAAAGGAGGTGGTGGTAATGATGCTGTTGCTAAACATATGTTGAACCTATGCTGTGTGCCAGGGACCAGCCGAGGACTTTGTCTTACCTCATTAATCTTCCTAAAATTTGATGACATAAATTGTAGCTGTCTCCATTTCCTATAGGAGTAAACTGAGATCCAAGGGAACAGAACCATGTAGAAGCTAGAAAGTGGCAGGCAGAGCTCTAGATTCAAAGGCATGTTTGTCGCACTCCAGAACTTCCCCTGGCCTTCAACCCTTCTGCCTTCTTGAGTCTTAGTAACTGCTGGAGGATCCCACTTGAGGGTCATTGCAGGGAAGAGGGTGGAGTAGATGAAGGCTACTCAAAGTGTATCAGGGAGTGTGATGTCGGTTTTGTTACTTGTTTATGGTAAGTACAAAATTTGAGGGTAAGCATTTGGAAACTTATAAAGCAATTTGACAAAATGAAATCCAAGTATATGATCATTTTTCTTGCAGTTCTTTTTTTTTGCAACATTTCTTCAGTATAATTCATATACCATAAAATTCACTCAGTTAATGTACAGTTCAGTGGTTTTAGAATATTCACAGAGTTGGAGAGATCCAAGATGGCCGATTAGCAACAGCTCAGGAATGTAGCTCCCAGTGAAAGCGCAGAGAACGAGTGGACGCCGCACTTTCCGACGAATTTTTGTTGCCCACAGACCGGGAGATTCCCGGCAGAGGAGCCACAC